>JALGQZ010000009.1:0-30646 GCA_023105745.1 Austropuccinia psidii | reverse complement strand
AGTATTGGACCTATCATGCTGATTTTTTTGAATCTCCCCCTAAGTGAAAGATTGAAGCCATAGAATGTCTATGCTGCAGGAATCATCCCTGGTCCGAAGGAGCCAACTGCCCTTCAATTTAATTACCTATTAATGCCACTCATCAAGGAGCTCAAAGAGCTATGGCAAGGTTACCATTTTTCACCCACCTCAACAGCTCCTTCAGGATCCTTTATCCTTGTTGCCATCCTCACCGCAATTGCAGATTTAGTTGCCATGCGCAAGCTTACTGGATTTATTTCTCATTCAGGAAAGCACTTTTGTAATTTTTGCACTATTCACAAAGCTCAAATTGAAGAAATTGGTCCTCAATTTCACTACACACTGCTCATACCAAAATCATAATTCAACCATTTCCAAATAGCTTTGGGCAAGCCCAAAACAACAACAAGCAATTTTCTCTGAGTATGGAGTGTGATATTCAATTTTGGAAGACTTTCTGTATTGGAATGCAACCAGAATGGTTAATCTTGACGTAATGCATAATTTAATACTTGGAATTTTGAAGGATCATCCAACTTTCAAATTGTGCATTCCAGAGTCTGAATCAAGAATTTACTTCAGGTCCCGCAGGAAATCCAATGACACCAACAGTTCAGACTCAGATTCCATGACCTCCAACAGCTCTCTTGATAAAATAACATTGAGGGAGGCATGCTCCCTGAGAATAGATGCAGCAAAAATAATAAATGAGTCACTCCCCACTACTTACACCCAAAAAAACTACCTCCCAATTCCCACCCCTCACACGCAACATCCATCTAGTGGTTCTGCAGAGATTCCTTTATTTGATGCGGATTACATCCCTTTTGAATTGGATATCAGTGCACTGAGTTAGAACCGTATCAAGGGTGAGGCTCTGGAGCATCTCTGACAAATCATATCTGATACCATAATTCCCCCGTCATGGACAAGAGTACCCCGCAAAATGGGTTCCCCCTCTCATGGTAGTTTTAAAGCCACTGAAGGGCTCTCTTATACAAGGTCTATATTCCATTTGTAATTCTCAGTCAACAGATGGCGTTAGATGAACACAAATCTGCCAACACACAAAGAAACATGGGTCAATCAGAATAAATTGCAAATGAACTAACCAAGAATACATTCCATTTGATTAGTGCTATCAACATTGCCACAGGTTGGACTGTTTCAATGGATGATGTGAATGCATTTGCTGAGAATTGAAAAAAACTATGCCTTTCCAATCAACGCCTGTTCCAAAAACAGAAAAGTAAACCAAATCATCATTTTGCTGATCATTCCTAAACTCTTCCAACATTGGGGCCCAGCACAAGCCTCAGCCCCATGGGGTTATGAGCGCTTGATTGGAGTATTTGCAAAGATGCCAACAAATAACAAAATATGTAGTTCAATTAATAATATCAATATATTCACATTTATTAAACACATGAACTGAATGAGACTAACTTCTTGAAACTCTGAATAGATGATCTAGATAAAACCTTACTTCAACATATCTGTCGATGTTCCAACCTTTCTGTTCTCCTGAAATCCCCATCCGTCGCATGTAAAATAAAAAAACTTTTTGAATCACAGCCACCTGCCCTGTTCAATCACTAAAAATATAACAAACCATAACTCCATGACCAACAAAATTATGATTTCCTGGTTGAGTACTTACAGAATTTTCATTCCACAATAGAAATAGCTTAATGGATCAGCTTAGACACTACCATACAATCCACAAGTCATCCCACTTCAAGGACTTTCTCACCTTGGTATTTTCCAATTTTAAACATTAATATTGAGAACAATATATTTTCAACTGTCTCCAAAAATGTCAGAAACAGTCTGATATGTTTTCTGAGGGGCAACTCACGACATTTTGGTGTTATTAATAGCATTTTTAAGGTCTCTGAGCCATCTTGCATTCTGAACAATAACTTTCTAATATTAAAAACTTGGAAGATTGTTGTGAATTTCTTACCAGATTGGCTGAATCTCAATATTTATAAAGCTCTTGGCTTTGATGATGGAATTTTGATTATATCTGAAGAAGAAATAGAAGGTAACTGTGGATTGTATGATAACAATGTTATGTCATGTGGACTGCTTGTAATGATAAAACCATTATGTCATGATATTTAGTCTACAAAAATGCAAATCTCTCAGATTCATTATCAATTTTGCTATTTAAATAACTGCCTTAAAATTTGGTGACAGAGAGATGCCATTGTGGCAAGTAAAGCCCATTATTTCACATTGCCACAAAGAAATTACTATTTTGAGATTGGGTACAGTGTGAATAAGCCAATTTCAATGATCAAATCACCCACACACTCACCTATAACAGAATCCAAAATGTCCAACTGCGCCATCATCACATTGGAAGGGGAATTGGCCCTTACCCACCCGCCCCTGCACAGGCACACACACACGCCAATGCAGCCTCACCAAACCAGCAGTATTGTGCGGTGGACTCTACTAGTGGCATCCGCAAAATGACAATCCCACAGAGGTGGAGTTCTTTCATGGATGACCTCGTGAAGTCAAACCCCCCCCCCCTCAACATCAAGACTGGTTGAAGGACCTCTTTGATGTGTGCGTGTGGAAACCGGTGGGTCTTTTGTAGTTTTTACCAACTTTTGGATGGTTGAGGGAGGATCCGGTGGTGAGGAATCTCATTTGAAGGCACAGGGGAACAAATATTTGTGGATGTCACAGGATTTGGTGTAAGACTAGAGTGTGACGTGTGCTTGAGGTGAGCTTTAGTTTTATCCTGATTGATGTTTACTTGACGTGAAGTCAATTGCCAATGATTGACGCCAGATTTGCCCTGGTGATTCATGACTGTTTTTGTCCATCAATTCAATCCAATTCAATTAAATTAGATGTTTAAACAGGTAAAGTTTCATTATATATAAGATCTTATTATTAAAGTATTTCTTAAGTATTTCATTCTTTATAAATCTTAAACTAAAGAATTGAGATCATAGAAATTAGATTATTGTTGTAATCACCAATAATATATTTTCTTTTATAAAATCATTGTCTTAAAATATCTTTTAAGATCCACAAATTCCTCTTAAAAACTCTTTAAATAATATCTTTATTATAAAAAGTTGTTTTATCTTTCAGAATATTGATCTTGGCATGTTTTCAAATTATGATAATTCTTTAATATAATAACTGTTGTATTTGACTTCTTGTATCAATTATATATTATAAGTATGATCTATTATTAGTTTTTTAATATAGAATTTTTTATAACAATTATATCTAGAAAGTGTGTGTTATAATTTATTCTTTTATAAATAATATTGAAATCATTTATAAGTGGCTAAGTATTTATATTTTCCACGTGTAATTGTCTCATTAAGATCTTTAAACCTCTTATTGTGATACCTTTCAGTGACTATAACAGTAATAGAATAATTATTAAGCATTTTTATTATTATATAATATAATAATAATTAAATTTATTTTTTCAATATAATTATTTTTGAAATTATATTTAATTTGTGGTTATAATCTTTTGTTATATTATATTTTTCTACTGAGGAAATTCATAGTACTCTTGATATTATTAATATTATCAAGAGTTTCATAGACAAACCTTACAATTTCTCATATTTTAATCTGGCTTCCTCCTTTATCTGAAATTCAATAATTGTTCTGGCCATCTGAAATACATTTTTCATGGCATCCTGCTGAATCTTTGGGATTCTGTAGCCCTGTCTGTAAGCTTTTGTGGCTGGTGCTTTGCCTTTGCCCTTGTTCTGAGGTTGTGGCTGCTTTTTCACATTGTATTTGCTGCTTCTGGCTATTGGGGCGGTTTTTGGCACTTGCTTGGGTGGTGGAGGGTTGTTTTTCCTCCATTCTTCTGTTAAAAGAATCATTTTTTTCTTTTCCATCAATGGATGCCATCAATTGAGTAACTTGCAAGTTCTGGGATGGCCCAGGAATTTTCTCACAGTCAGGTAGGAATTCATGTGGTTTTTCCACAGATCTGCGAGGATCTGGTACTCTTTTTTCTGCAATGCATTGTTTTAGGCATTCTGCCTGGCTTTTCATATGTCCACTGAGGCTTCTTGTGGCAGTGTCAGCTCTGTTTGAAGGTAAAGCAGTATTTTCAGCTTCAGAATCGCATAATTTGTCAGTTTGGGATCCAATTACTGACCCTTGTCCTTCTGTAACTTATTGGCTTCTGCCATGATCTTGTCTATAACCTTTGTTTGGAGCTGCTTGAGGGGTTATAGCTGGCTCCTGATATGGTTGAAGGCATATTTTATGATTAAAAAGCTTAAAAATAGTAATTTTAGGTCAAAAACGTACTATTGGCGAAATTCTTTGCCTTTTGAAGGGTATTACTTATTTCAAAGCTAATTAATTCAGGAGAAATTTGCTCTGGTTGCTTGTTCTGAGTTATAATAACTGTGCTATTACAGTTAGAATTGGAAGTACTGGCAGGAATAATGCTAGTAGCTGTTGATGCAGTTTCAATAATTTCTTGTCTTACCACGTTTTCAGATACTAAAATTAATGAAAAAGGCAATTATTTAAGCAAAGAAAAGGATTATTCAAAAGAGAAATGAAAAAAAACCTCACTTATAATATGAAAAATTTTATTTTTGATGAAATTTTTGAACTATAAGTATTTTTGATGAATTTTTTGAATTTTTCAATATAAGAAAAGGGAATTTCAAAGGAATAAATTTTTTTCTAAAGGGAAAATATCACAGCTGGCCCCCAAATGTAAGGTGTGGATATGAAACTTTGATTAAAAGTCAAATACGTTTCCTGTCCTCAAAAGTTTTGAAGGTAAAAATTGATTAAAGATAGTATGAAATAAGTTTTTTAAGAGAAAAAAAATTTATTGTTTTTAAATTTATTATTATAAAAAATAATATTATAAAAATTCATTGTTTTACCAACAACAAAAATTTATCCTAAAATACTCTACAAGATATATTTAAGGCTACAAAAGAAATTTCTTCCAGAGAAATTTCAATTGGAATTAATAAAGAAAAGAACTGCAGGAAATTGATATAAGAACAGAGTCTTTAAAAATATTCTTAAAGAGAAAAAATGCCCAAAAGTGACCAAAGTGGATTTTGAAATGAAGTGACAAGGTTAACAGTGATGAAAGATGCTTTAATTCACTTACGGGGTGGTTCAATGGGTAAAAATGATTATAAGAGTTACAAACAATGACTATAATGATTTTTTCATGTGGCTAAAAGGCTAAAGATAACACAAAAAGGGTGTTTGGAATATTTTATTTATTGGTTCAACAGTGTTTAAACTAATTATAAAAGGAAAAGATTCTAACATGAAGAGAAAAGTGGGACAAAGAAGACATTCTTTTGTAGCCATCAATTCTCTTACTCCAAAAGTAAAATTTGCTCTTGTCAGTCGTGGAAAACACTCTGATAGAAGAAAAGCCAATTTTTGCATCATTGAACCCTGCTTTAGACTAAAAAAGGGTTGGTTTCAGCCATTTTTGACCCTCAAATCAGCCATTGCTATAGTAATACCTTGTTTTAAGCCTTCAAAACACATCAGAATTTTTGCAAGAGACGTCAAAACCGGTTCAATCTGTTCTTACAATGTTTTTCTCATCTTAAGGGTAGTCTTACCCTCTTGGCAACAGTTAAAATTGCTCTGGTTGGTATCAAAACCTCATCATCAATTGAGACACTAACCCTGTGACTCAATTCCAGGCCAAAAGTAATTAATGTTTGCGTGAATTTTGGCATATCATGCCTGTAAGCAAGGAATTTGGGGGTCTGGATCCCCTTGGCACCAAGATTCATTTTCCCCCAGAATCAATCTTTCCAATTGATCTTTTCTTTAATTCCTCATCATGTGTTATACTTATAGTTTACATATGTAACTCAATTGATTTTTTACAGTACACAACTGTAATAATTGACACCTCATATTTAAATTGAAGTTCAATTATGTAATACACACGCACATTTTGACATTTCAATTGAAAATACTTCAATTCCTCATAGCTTCCAAACTACCCATAACACCTCAATTTTCACACAAAAATTGATGGTTAATACTGCATTTGATGTGAATTAAATTAAGTTTTTGAAGATTTTTCAACTTTTGTACATAAAATACTAAAAGCTTGATTTAAGCTTATTTAGAGTTGAGCTGCAGATATTTTGCCCAGAGGTGACCCCACCTTGATGTTTTATCAGGATTCCAATGGTTAAATAATTTTTTTATGTTTCTTTTTAGGATAAAAAGTTATAAGAATTTTTATTTAACTTTTTCCAAAAATATTTTAATTTTGGTATTTTTGTTTAAACTTCATTTTTACTTAATCTCTTCAAGTAAAAATGTGTTTTCACAAATTCAAATTTCAATTTAGTTTTAACTTTAAATTATAATTCAGTTTTTGTTTTTGTGTATGAATTTTTATTTATATCTTTATTTGGGTTTGATAATATGAATAACTTTATTTTATTTATAATTGTATATTGTTTTATTATTTGTGGTCTTTTGGGTATCTGAAAACACCTCTAAGGCTCACAGGAATCTATCAGTCAGTTTGGACAAATTATTATTGAAACTATCAATAATAATTGTTAAATCAACTTTCCACACCAATTTGGATGGAAAAACTCAACTTTAAGGGCTTCATGTGAAGAGAAAGCCAAACAATATACACTTTGTATATATTAAAAAGAAATTAAGTAAAAGAAATATGATTATATTTCTTTGTGAAGGAGTATTATTGTTCAAATTTCAATAATAATGACCATGATCAATTTTTCCACACCAATTTGGGTGAAAGAAGAAAATGATTTTAAAAGTTTTTTCTTGGATAAAAATCCAAATAATATACACTTCTTATATATTATTGAAGTAAGTTTAGAAAAATAAATATGGTTTTATTCCTCTTTAAATGGTTATTATTATTGAAATTAGCAATAATAATGATAAAAATCAATTTTTTATGTTAATTTGGGTAAAAAATTGAATTATAATGGTATTTCTACAAGAAAAAACTCTATGAATATATACTTTGTATATATTATTATGAAAAAATCAGTGAAAGTAAAAAATATGCTTATATATTTTTTGTAGTATTATTATTTAAATTATCAATAATAATGATAATAATCAATACTTCATGCCAAGCTGGGTGAAGAAATGAATCATAAGAGTTTTTCTTTGATAAAAATCCGAAAAACACATACTTTTTATATATTATGAAAAAAAACAATAATAAAATATGATTATATTTTGCCATGAATTATTATTATTGAAATTAGCAATAATTATTATAATCGTCAATTTTGCATGCCAATTTGGCTGAAAAAATTAATTATAAGAGTTTTCCTTCATGAACTATTCAAATAATATATACTTTGTATATATTATGAAAAAAAGATCAATAATAAAGTATTATTATATTTTATTATTAAGTGTCATTATTGAAACTATCAATATTAATGATAATGGGCAATTTTTCATGCCAATTTGGGTGAAAAAATAAATTATAAGAGTTTTTCTTTAAGAAAAATTGAAAAAATATATACTTGTATTTCTTATTATGAAAAAAAACTAAAAAAAATATGATTATATATTTTTTTAGAGAATATAGTATTTTATAAATATAAATTATATATTTATACCTGTTCAAAATGATGAAAAAATATTATTTTTCAGGAAGAATATGTATACAGTTTTTTTTATTTTTTTCAGTGAAAAAACAGAATAGAGAAAAACCACAGAATTAATACCCTTCAGAACTTCTTATGCCTCAAGAAAAGTTAAAATAAGCAGCAAAACAGGTCTAAAAACTTTAAAAGTCATAGAAATAAGCTAAATTTTTGTCAGGATGATACTATGATAAAGGTATAACTAGGCTAATTACAACTTTAACTGTGTATGTGACACGACAGAAAATGATTTAAAAAAGGTTTATAAAGGTTTATAATGAGATAAAAGGGTTCTACTCTTGAGAAATAGTGGTGGTGAGCGCTATTGAGAACCCTGGGTGCAGGCTTTATCTGTTGGATTACAATAATAAAGTCTACAATAATTAAAGATTATAATTATACCTGATTATTTAACCAAGAGTAAAACTGTTTTTGACAGTTTACTACGTAGGTTATTCAAGAGCAGGATGAGGAAAGACTTTTGGCTGTGAAAAGCCCTCCTTTTATCCTAAAATTGAGGTGGAAAGGCTGCTAGACCTTTCCACGTAGAGGAAGTGAAGATTTTTCACTCTCTATGACAGGCTTGTGGTTTGCAAACAGCCTGTATACCCTGTATTGGGCTCAGATGTGGTTTTGAAACCACATCTGGGCGGTTTTCACCAATACAGGGTGAAAATTTTCATCTGGGGACCTCACAGCCTGATTCTGACGTGTATGACGCGTAGAATGCTGTACAGAAACTGTATGGGACCCCAGTATTGACTGACATATGAGATATTGATGTAAAAACATGCTTCTTTGTCTATTTGACACCTCATATTCATGGTTATGGGATATTATCCCATGGTAAGGCTGTATCTGACAGCAGGTGGGATTTTGACCTTAAAATGGTCATAAATCTGTCAGTTTTTGAGATATCAAGCTCAAAGTTGGTTCATTGAATAGCTCTGTATGAGCTATACACAATGGTACCCAACTTGATATGGTTATCATTAAATATGACAAAGTTATCCCATGTACAAGTATTTTTGTACATTGGCATGGTCTGGTCAAAAGCTGTATTAAGCTTGTTTGGCCAATAACTTCTGTTGTAGTTGAGTTATGAGAAAATGGATGGCACCAACAGATAGCCCTGATTGTGCTCTTTCCAAAAAGACCCCACTTCAGGTATCTCACACTAAAACTGTAAAAGTTAGATGAGAGGTGAATGTTTTGTTCACCCTTATTTGGTCTGAATTTGACCATAGCTCAAGTAATACTGGTGCTAGCTCAGTTTGGATGGTACCATTGGATAGCCCTGGCTTAGAGCTTCATTTTGAGTACCCATTTGATGGGGTTAAGCCTCTCCTTCTAGATTTTAGATGAGAGGTGAAAACTAAGGTTTATGCTCAGCAATAACTTTGAGCAGGAATAACTTTGTTATTTCTTGTCCTATGGTGATGGGACTTATATTTTCAGAAAGAGGTGAGTTTCCTCTCTCTTCTGATACCTTTTGAGCTAATTTGGCTCAGCTCCATGTTTTGGTGGTATTTTGGCTATACCATTGGTTTATGGTATTTTGGCTGTCATGCTTGTGCTCTGGTTTTGAGTCACAGGCTGACATACCCTCCCTCTAAAAAAGGCTCATCATTGATGAGACTGTTCAGTCCTCCTAGAGGCTCTGAATCTCCTTAGATGAAGGTTCCCATCTGGTATGGCATCTTCTGCCAACCATTTGTCTTTGTCAGCTGTCTGGTTCTTGAATCTGACTAGATATTGTCTCTCATCCTTCCCATTGAGTCTGATTTTTCTGGCCCTGATGATTTTACTCACAGGTCCAGGAGAGTCTTCTACTTCCACTATTTCTGGTGGAGTGATGATTTTCTTCCTGGAGGGGAATTTATCCTCCTCTGTTTGGAAGTATGGTTTGACCAGGCTTACTGGAAAGACTGGGTGCTTCCTGGAAAATTCCTCTGTAAGTTTGACTTCCACTGCATTCTTTCCTATAAAGCTAATGATAGTGAAAGGCCTTACAGATGAGTCTCTCATCTTCTTGGGTCCTTTAAGATTATTAAAGTTTGGTGTGGACACTAGCACCTGGTCCCCTTCCTTGAAGTCAGGTTCCATGTGTGTCTTGTCCTACCTCTGCTTATTATATTCTTTTGCCTCATCTACACATTTGAAAGCTGTGTCGCAAGCCCTCTTGCACATATCATGGAATTCTTTGGCTGTGGGGTGAATGGTCAGAAGATTTTTCTTCAAGTGATCCACAGGTAACAGGGGATTCCACCCTTTCTCTACCAGTGCAGGTGTTTTTCCTGTGGTAGAGTGCTGGCTTGTATTATAAGCCAGTTGCACTGCTGTTAAGAGGGTGACCCAATCATGGGTGTATCCCTCATGGTCCTTGTATTCCATGCCATAGGCACAGAACCTCCTGAGGATGTCCTCCATTGTTTGGATCATCCTCTCAGCTAGGCCATCTGTTTGTGGATGGTAAGCTGTGGAAAAAGCAAGCTTGGTGCCAAGCATGTCATATAAATTGGTCCAAAATTCAGATGTGAATTTTGGGTCCCTGTCACTAATTATGATCTTAGGGACTCCACAGGTGGATATGATGTTATTCCAAAATAACAGAGCAGTGTCCATGGCTGTGTCCTCTTTATGGCATGGTAGACATCTCATGCTCTTGCTGAACCTATCAACTATGATTAGGCAGGCATTGTAGTTTTCTTTGCCTCCTGGGACAAGTCCTGTGACCCAGTCCATGTTGATGGTTTCCCATGGGTGTTTGGGTTCTTCTATGTGTTGAAGCAACCCATATTTCTTCCCATGCTTTCTATTTGCCTTTTGGCATCTTTCACAAGTGTTGATGTATTCACTCAACTCTTGCTCCCACTTGGGCCACCAAGCTGTGCTTGCTACCCTCTCTTTAGTCCTGTCTTCACTCATGTGTCCCATGTAGGGGCAGTCATGGCATTCCTGCAGGATTAAAGAGATGTGGTCTCTGTCTATCACTGTGAGTGCACTGGTGTGCTTGTCTCTGTGATAAATCAGGCCATCTATAAGGAAGAATTTATTGTCCTTATAGGCCCTCAACCAGGGTTCCTCCAGCTGGGTTTCCAGCTCTGGGGTCCTGTATTTTTGTTGAAGGAGTTGGAGTAGTATGCTACACTTTTTGTGTTTAGCATATGATTTCAGCACTGCATTGAAAAATTCATTGTGCAGTGCTGAGGAACTTATTCCCAGTATGGGGGTTTCTGTCCCTTCTGAATCAGTGTTTCCACTGTCAAGGGTACCACTCCCTGGTGCCCATTCAGAGAATCTGAAGTTCTTCTTCCTATTTATTTCCATAAAATGGATAGGAATTTTTGCAGCAACTTCACGGTCATAAGCTGGATTGCTTGTGACATTGTCTAGTGGCCATCTGCTAAGGCCATCTGCATTGGTATGGCTTTCACCTTCTTTGTATATGATGGTCATGTTCCCTCTATACTCCTGGATGGCTATTTGCCATCTCAGCATGTGTCTATTAGTAGTCTTCATGTTTAGTAAAGACTTAAAGGCTGTGCAGTCTGTGTAGACTTCAAAGACTGCACCCTCCAAATAATAATGGAGTTTTTCTAGAGCCCAGACTAGACATAGACATTCTGTCTGGGTGGCCCCATACCTAGCTTCTGAATCTTTCATCTGCCTGGAGATGTAACATATTACACCTTCTCTTGGTTCACCATCCACAATTTGTCTTTGGTGAAGGGCTGCTCCCAAGCCTTGGCTGCATGCTGCATCTATATATAACTGGAATGGTAGTTCAAAGTCAGGCAAGATGAGTACAGGTGCATTTGTGAGTTCATATTTGATCCTCTCATATGCATCCCTCCTTTCCTTGGTTATTTCAAAAACTACATCCTTTGAGAATAACTTGTATAAACTACTAGTTATGAGGGCAAAGTTCTTGATGTGGTTTCTATAGTAGCTAGCAAATCCAAGGAAAGATTGCATCTCTTTGATGCTCTTTGGTACTGGCTTTTGCAGTACTGATGCTACTTTGTTCTGGTCAATTGCCAGACTAAGGCCTGAGACTTTGTGTCCTAGAGATAGTAGCTCTTGTTGGCCAAAATTACACTTTTTAAGTGAAATTTTCAGATTGATGGGTGTACATTTACTTAGCACTCTGTCTATGTATTGTACATGGTCTTCCCATGTCTCTGAGTACATAATGATATCATCAATATATACTACCATCCAGCCTTCCATTATTTCTTCTTGAAATATGGTGTCCATCATCCTTTGGAAGTGGGCTGGTGCATTCTTGATGCCAAATGGCATCCTGGTGTACTCATATATGCCCATATGGCATATTATTCTGAGCAACTTCATGGAGTTTGGTTTAACTCCATTTTGGTGGAAGCCTTTCATACAATCCATCTTGGTTATGTATTTGGCTTTGGCTAGCTTATCCACGGCATGAGGTATCCTTGGTATAGGGTACCTGTCTGCTTTTGTGTAGTTATTCAGGGCTCTGAAATCTCCATACAATCTAGACTTTCCATCATGCCAGGTGATTAGGACAGGAGTGGTGATTTCCACTATTTCATTATGTCCAATATTCCTAATGACATCCATGTCCAGGAGTTCATTGATATGTTTCTCAATCTCTTTCCTGGTCTCCAGACTTGCTGGGTAAGGAGGTCTCCTTAACATGGGTGGATAAGGCCTTTTTACATCCAGATATAGTTCTATATCATGGCCTTTGATCTTGCCTAATGGTTCTTCACCAATGGCAAATGCTGGTCTATTCTTCCTCAGCATCTTCAGTAAACTTAGCTTATGTTTACTGGTGAGGGTAGTGCTAAACTGTCCCTCTCTGAATTCTTTCAGAAGTTCTTCCAGCGGGTCCTGAGAAGATATCTGGTATATATCAAGAGAAAATTTCTTTTCCTTGTTAGTACCAATGGTAATATGCCTATTTTTACTATTGTAAATATCTATGCCATACATCCTCTGGTAATCTTTTCCCAGTAAAAACCCTTGGATGTGGGCATCTTCAAGCACTATAAACTCTGGGTTGAGTCTGATATTACCCTTTCTGTGGGGTATAATTATCTCTTTGATAATTGTCCCAATAGAGGTCATCTTTCCAGATGCACTCTTAAAGTTCTTTGCCTTAGTGGGAAAGAGCTGTTTTTCCCAGTTTGGGAAGTGGTTATCCAGATAGTTTCTGGCCACTATGGAGCAATGTGCTCCACTGTCAATGATCAGTGGGTGCTGAGCACTGTCAATACATACAGTCATTTTTGTGGCTGTTCCATGTATATATGCCATTCCTTTGGTTGGTGTAACCAGGAATGTTTGTGCATCTTGTGTGTGTTTGCACAAGTTCTTGTTGGCAGTATCCTGTGGCATGCCTTCTTCCAACTGTATATCCTGGATTTCCAATGGGGTTTCCTCTTGGTATTCCACTAGAAGTTCCTCTCTTGGGTCTTGATCATCATCAGATAGTTCTCTGATGGCATCTCTCATAGAGTCTGATTCAGAATCCTCTGTTGGAGGTTCTTCTTCAGGGACTTTTTCTATAGCATAGACTTTCTTCTTTGCTTTTGGACAGTTGTTGGCATAGTGGTCTGTTGAACCACAATTGTGACAACAATTCTTCTTCTTTGCCACTTCTGCCACTCTTTCTCTGGGTTTGTCTTTAAACTCTACCCTGAAATGTTGTTTCTCTTTGAAACTATTGCTTCTATATGGGGTGAATTTCCCTATATTATTCCTTTTCCTTATGTCTTGTAAGGTATTGGCTATGTCATCTAGAGTGCAATTTTGGTTGCATCTGCATTTCACTGCATGCTCTAGTTCTCCTGGCAGTTGTGTCAGAAGTTTGTGATTCCTCATCTGGAGGTTCATCTGAGGATCAATGGCTTTGAGTCTTTTAGACTGTCTGAGACACCATTCATATGGATCTTTGTCCACAGAGTATTTGTCATTTTCAAATGACATGGTCTTTTGCCATATCCAAGTTCCATTACTGTACTTTTGGATTATTTGACTCTTCCACCATGGCCAATTTCTTCTGCCATGGATTTCTTTCATTTCTGTGTACCATATACTTGCATGACCTTTAAATGCAGTATTCAGTCTAGCAGTAATCCAGTAATCTGGTATGCTGGGTACATCAATGAAGAGTCCATCAATATAATCTATGAGCTCCATATGATCATATTCTCCTGATCCAGAGAATTTGGGCCAGTTTGAAGCCTCAGGAAGCTGTTTCAAGGCTTCCTTCGCTGAATAAGACATGCCATCTCCATCCTGGCTATTCAACAACATGGCATCTGGTTTGATGTCATCTGGTTGATATGGATTCTCCATAGCTTGGCCTTGTGGTTGGGGCTTTAAGCTATGGTAGGCATCAAACAATTTGTTGATGTCTTGGTTCAGACACTCCCTGTCCCTGCTGCTATGGTGTTGTTCTTCAGAGACTTGATTCAGTCTCTTGTTGGTTTCTTCAAAGGCTTTGCTCAGTTGAGCATATCCTTCCTGAAGGTTTTTAACTATCTGCTCCAATGAGGCTTGAGTTTTTCTCATCCTCTCTTGGGCAGCTGCAAATTCTGCAGCCTGCTTTGCAGATTGCTCAGCATATTGGGACATTTGCAACCACAGTGTGTCACTGTTGATGTTGCTCTCAGATGTGATAATGTTATTTTCAGTCTGAGTGGGGGTAATGTTTCTATTACTAGGACTACTGATTCTAGAGTGGTTTATAACTACTTCTGGTTCTTGTGTACTTCTTTTACCAAATCTAACAGCTTCTGGATCATGGGGTCTGACTCTTTCCTCCTCTGGTTGAAGGAGGCTTTGTTCTTGCCCTTGTTGCCTTGTCTTCTCCTGGAAACTTCCTGGAATTGTGAAGAACGGTGACTCTTGGCCACTGATCTGCTGGTTTCTGAATGGTGTGAAGCCACTGGAGAGCTGATTTGGCTTGCTCCTTGTGAACCTGAAGGAATCTGAGTAGGCCCTGTCTGGGTTAACTGTTCTTCTATAGCTTGGATAGTGGCTTGGTTCTCCCTTATCCTCTGTGCCCTTGCCTCCAGGAGTCTGTGCTTCCTGGTAGGGTTCCAACCCTTGGTGATTACCATAGGGTCCTTGAAGTCTATCTCTTTGAGACAGATCTTCTGGCAACTTGATCCCAGTTCTGCCCAGTGAGTTGCTAGGTTGAACCTCTTGTTGTCCATGCTCCATTGAAACAAATCTTTGAGGAGTTGGTGGATTTGAAGAACTTGATCCATATCCTTCCAGTCCTCTGGTTTGAGGTTTCTGTTGAATTGGAGTGTGAATGGCAAGGTTGATATTATCTCCCTCATTGTTTTGCCATCCACCACTGTGTCCAATGTTTCTTCTTTCAGGTCTTCTGGTTCTAGACATTCCTGCTCTATCCTCTGGCTGGTTCCTTTGGAAGCCAAGGTCTCTGAGGTATGCAGGGGACATATCAGTGTTTGCAAGCAGTCAAAAACTTTATGTTCTTAGGGTATTTACCTTTGACTGTGCCTTGTACAAATTTGTTATCTGCTGATTTGGGCAGTTTGCCTTTGGAGGTTACAACTGGGTTAATAATTGTGATCTTCCCTGTACAAGTGGTTAAGGTTGGTTTACCTTGTATTGAAGCAGAGTTTCGTGGTTTTCTGCTCCTCTGAGTGGCTATTGGTGTCCACTTCTTGGCTGTAATGAGGCCTTCACTAAGCCTTTTTCCTTTACCCTTGCTGCCCTCTGGTTCTGAGGGTGTCACTGGTATGTTGGCCTGTGACTGGGTTTCAAGTGGGATGTAGTTTTCTTCTACTGAATCAAAACAGGAAAAAGAGGGCTTATGTCAGTTAAGACTTCTTAAAAGGCTGGTTTTGCACGTCTAAGAATGGCCTCTGGGCTCGTGTATTATTACAGTATGCCCTTGTATAATGACAGTGTAATTGAATTAACAATTTCACGTCAAAAATACAGCTTATGGTGTCCTGTCACACTGTTTGTGTGTCAGTATCCCTCAGATACACTTGTGGTTTGCAAGTGTATTCTGTAAAAGTGGTTTGTATACAAGTGTTATTGAATTAACAATACACTTGACCACGCCTCAACTGATGGTTTTTCAGTCAGAGGTGTCCTTATTCAGTCAAGAATACAGGACTTTATTAGTGGCTTATGTGTTTTTATATGCAAAACATGCCAAAAATAATAAATTACTGTGGGTGTTAACCACGTAAAAAATACTCTTATGATATGAGTATATATAAAAAAAGTAAAAATATATAAAATATATATATTTAAATAGAAATTACGCCTAAAAAGGATAAAACAATGTGTTAATAAGTCATAAAAAAGAGAAAAGACTTACTTGTAAGGTCCAAAAAAAGTCACAAACACGGCCAGGCCCCCAAAATGTAAGGATGATACTATGATAAAGGTATAACTAGGCTAATTACAACTTTAACTGTGTATGTGACACGACAGAAAATGATTTAAAAAAGGTTTATAAAGGATTATAATGAGATAAAAGGGTTCTACTATTGAGAAATAGTGGTGGTGAGCGCTATTGAGAACCCTGTGTGCAGGCTTTATCTGTTGGATTACAATAATAAAGTCTACAATAATTAACGATTATAATTATACCTGATTATTTAACCAAGAGTAAAACTGTTTTTGACATTTTACTACGTAGGTTATTCAAGAGCAGGATGAGGAAAGACTTTTGGCTGTGAAAAGCCCTCCTTTTATCCTAAAATTGAGGTGGAAAGGCTGCTAGACCTTTCCACGTAGAGGAAGTGAAGATTTTTCACTCTCTATTACAGGCTTGTGGTTTGAAAGCAGCCTGTATACCCTGTATTGGGCTCAGATGTGGTTTTGAAACCACATCTGGGCAGTTTTCACCAATACAGGGTGAAAATTTTCATCTGGGGACCTCACAGCCTGATTCTGACGTGTATGACGCGTAGAATGCTGTACAGAAACTGTATGGGACCCCAGTATTGACTGACATATGAGATATTGATGTAAAAACATGCTTCTTTGTCTATTTGACACCTCATATTCATGGTTATGGGATATTATCCCATGGTAAGGCTGTATCTGACAGCAGGTGGGATTTTGACCTTAAAATGGTCATAAATCTGTCAGTTTTTGAGATATCAAGCTCAAAGTTGGTTCATTGAATAGCTCTGTATGAGCTCTACACAATGGTACCCAACTTGACATGGTTATCATTAAATATGACAAAGTTATCCCATGTACAAGTATTTTTGTACATTGGCATGGTCTGGTCAAAAGCTGTATTAAGCTTGTTTGGCCAATAACTTCTGTTGTAGTTGAGTTATGAGAAAATGGATGGCACCAACAGATAGCCCTGATTGTGCTCTTTCCAAAAAGACCCCACTTCAGGTATCTCACACTAAAACTGTAAAAGTTAGATGAGAGGTGAATGTTTTGTTCACCCTTATTTGGTCTGAATTTGACCATAACTCAAGTAATACTGGTTCTAGCTCAGTTTGGATGGTACCATTGGATAGCCCTGGCTTAGAGCTTCATTTTGAGTACCCATTTGATGGGGTTAAGCCTCTCCTTCTAGATTTTAGATGAGAGGTGAAAATTAAGGTTTATGCTCAGCAATAACTTTGAGCAGGAATAACTTTGTTATTTCTTGTCCTATGGTGATGGGACTTATATTTTCAGAAAGAGGTGAGTTTCCTCTCTCTTCTGATACCTTTTGAGCTAATTTGGCTCAGCTCCATGTTTTGGTGGTATTTTGGCTATACCATTGGTTTATGGTATTTTGGCTGTCATGCTTGTGCTCTGGTTTTGAGTCACAGGCTGACAATTTTTATCTAAAATAGGTAAAAAAATCAGCCCGGCCCCCCAAAATGTCAGGGTGACTTAATGATATAGCTGTACAATGATAATAAATAGCTATAACTGGGAGTGTGACACAAAAATAATGATGATAATTAAATGAGTATATGGTTAGAAGGGCTACACTAAAAGAATTCAGTGATTCTGAGTGCTATTGATAGCCCTGGGTGCAGTGTTTATCTGTTGGTTTACAATAATAAACCCTGCCATAATCAAAACTATAATCATACCTGTTTAACTCTAAGGGTACCACTTTTAAGAAGTCACACCATGTAAGAATATTGAGAACAGGATTATGGATTGGTCTTCTGGTGAGGAAAAGCCTCTGTCACAGCCATGAAGACAGGCAGGGCATTACCATTCATTACTAATGGAAAATCTTCCAACACCTAATCAGAAAGGGTTTCATGAAAGATTCTCCAAATACAGTTTCAAACCTCAATACAGCTCAATACAGGCAAAACCCAAATACAGGATTCACCAAATACAGGCCTTTCCTCAATACAGGTGCAAACATCTGTATTGATTCAAATAACTGTATTGCCTACACCAATACAGTTTCACATATCAAATACAGATTTTTCAATCATACAATCATGGTTCCTCAACACTCAAACTCCAGGCTGGCACTTTTTCACATATACCAGCCCCCTTTCACCCACCTGGGGGTTTCTCCCCCAGTTAATTAAAATATTGGATTTATTATTTAATATTATTTTATTAATTTTTAAGTTAGTCTTTGCCTTCCCTCACCTGTTCAGTAGAGTCCTGGTGCCCATATCCTTTATTAATCCTTTTCTCTTTTCTGAACAGGTTGAAACAGTTATACAGGATTATTGGTGGTTGGCTCTTTATTGTTGCTTTTGTTTTTCTCTCATATCTTTCAATGATTATTATTTTCTGACTAGGAATTTATATTACTTATCTCATTACTCTTATAGTTTGAGTATTTAGTCTGAGCCCTCCATAAGTAAGTCTGTTCACTCAGTGTCAGGCCCTCTTAATTTAGAAGAGCCCCTATGAAATTATCTTAATTAACTCATACTTGCTTCTTTTCTTTCACTCATTCTTATTAATTTCTCTTGTTCTCAATTATGATTTTTATGATTTCATTCTCTCTCATCAAATTTCATCTCATTCATTTCATTCAAATGAAAATTGATTCTCTTTCTCATTTGTAAAATTGTGCTGACCATTTCACTTTCTTTTTAATTCTCAATCTAATTTTATTTTCATTTTCTGTCTGAATTCAGGTTCTTTTATCAGGATCAATTGATTGGAATTTGGGGTTAATTGATTCATCATTTCAGGAGTTTTCATTGAATTGGGGCTATCAATGTTGATTTTGAAATTTCTCAGGATTTATTGATTGATTGATTTGATTCATCAACAAATTTACTTTACCTCAAGACTCTGATTTGATTCAATTTATTGATCTTATTTTATTCCTCAAGATAGCTGATCTATCCTCAAGATTGACTTGAAGTTGATTCCTCAAGAAATTTAATTGATTGTAGAAGATATTGATTGAATTCCTCAAGACATAATTGATTTTATTTTGAATTTAATTGATTGATTTCAAATTTTATTTTCTTTCTTCAATAATGCCAGTTCAACATAGCCCTCCAGCCAAGAATACAAGATCTCAAAGACATCAAGCTGTTCTCACTCCTACAGCAAGGGCTCCTCTTGACCGCACACCATCAGTTCATCAACTGAGTGCAAATTTGGACAGAGGACCACCAATGGAAGGAGAAGCACCCTCCAGAAGAGGAGGTGTGAAGTCAAGGAGATGAAGATCATTCTCTGGCTTGTTTGGTGGCTATCCAAGCATTTCTCAGGGGCCTAGAAGCAGATCAGGGGGAGGAGTATGAAGAAGCTGAAGTAGAAGATGCCTTGGAAGGTGCCCCTGAGGCTTCTGAAGCTCCAAATCTAGCCCATTCTAATCAACCTCTTGTCTCTCAAGCTGAACCAAATTTTCTAAAAATGATGGAGCAGATGACTCAATTCATGGGACAACAAACTCAAGCAGTTGCCCCAAGGGACGCCTCAAATGCCCCAGCATTCAAGACTCCATCAATGAAGGCACCTGATTCCTTTGATGGTACTAAAGCTTATAAATTGAAAGTATTTATTCAATCTTTTCCATTAATTTTACATAATGACCCACTAAACTTCTTCTCTTACAGGGAGAAGCTTTTGTACTCAACTTCTTTTCTCACTGGTAGAGCTGGAAAATGGATTGAACCTTACCTCTCAAATATCCCCAATGAAGACCCATCATATCTCCTCAATAACTGGAAGTTATTTGAAACTCAATTATTCACTCTTTTTGGTGATCCCAATGAAGTCAGAAAAGTTGTACAAGAGTCAGACAATCTCAGGATGAAAGTAATTGGTCAAGTTTCCTTGTACATAGCAGATTTCAGAAGCTTAATGTCAATAATTGGAGACTGGGGGTAAAGGGCCTATATTCATGTGTATAGAAGAGGCTTGGCATCAAGATTGTTTGACCAATTGGCTTCTCACCCTGGAACCTTTAATAGCCTTCAAGAACTCATGTAAATCACTTTGGAATTGGATACCAGGTACCATGAGAGGCAGAAGGAAAAGGGTAGTCATCAAGAGAAGAAGGCTCTAATCAGTGGATCCAACTCCTCCAAGCCCCCTCCAAGTTCATCATCAAAGAAGCCTTATCACAGGAAGAAGAAGAAGGGAAAGAATTTTCAAGTGTCCAAAGACAAGCCTTATGCTGCTCTCCTCACTAAGGACAGCAAATTAGTTGCTTCTGAAAAGGAGAGGAGGATTAAAGAAGTCTTGTGAAACTATTGTGGTCAAAAGCACCCATTTGAAAAATTCTTCAAGAGGCCTCAAAATAGGCAGGGGTCATCAAGAGGCTTCCCTAGCAAGCAGGGAAAAGCCTCAGTGGGAATCATGATGTTTTCAATGGTTCTCACTTATTCCCTTCAAGAGCATAATTGTGCACTCTGAATACTAGCACCAAGAAATCTTTAAAATTTCATATTTTCTCTTCTCTCTCTGATATTTTTTATAGTATTCTCATTTATTCTGGTGCTACAAACTCCTTTATTGCAAAGAATTTTGTTCTCAAGTACTCATTGACCATGTCAGAGCTCCCTGAAAAGATTCCACTTTTCATTTTTAATTCCAATGAATCCACTTCCTTGTTCATTACCCATTATACCAAGTGGGTTGTTGACTTTCCTTCATTCCCAAGCTTTGAACAGGATTTCTTTATCATAGATTTACCCAAGGGAGAAGGCCTAATATTTTGCTATGATTTTCTTTACCATTTTAATCCCATTATTGATTGGAAAAATGATTTATCACCTATGATTCTAGTCATAAGGATTCTAGTGGTATTACTTCTTATACTAGTAATGACTTTTCCACTGCTGCCAACAGTGCGTCTCTTGTTGGTGAACTTAAGACACCTTCCCTTCCTCCTTCTGTCCATATCCCTTCCATCATTCCCTCTTGGTCATTACTTCCATCAAGAGATGAAGTCTTCAAAGAGATAAAAAATGTTGGAGAAGATGTTGCTATATCTTCACTTCATCTCTTTCAAGTGGATATGGACCTTCCTTCTTTATATTTTCATGCCTCCCTGGTGGAGCAGTGGGATGAGGAAGAAGAGCCAGAAGATATTGAAACTGTGCTGAAGGTAGTCTCACCTTCTTCTCACCAATATTTGGATGTATTCTCTAAGGTGAAAGCAGAGAAACGTCCTCCACACCGCACCTGTGATCATCATATTGAACTGGAGGGTCTTCTACCTGCAGTTGGTGTTATCTACTATTTATCAAAGAATGAGTCAGAAACACTATGGGCCTACATTTCAGAGAATTTAGGGAAGGGTTTCATAAGGCCAAGCTCCTCTTCAACAGGAGCCCCTGTCCTTTTTGTTAAGAAAAAGGATGGTGGCTTTTGTTTGTGTGTTGACTACCGCAAACTAAATGCTGTCACTAGGAAGAACAGGTATCCTGTTTCTCCAATTAATCAGCTCCTTACCGTCTTTAATGTTTTTACCATCTTCTCCAAGATAGATTTGCATGGTGCTTATAATCTCTTGAGAATCAAAGAGGGGGATGAGCACTTAACTGCCTTTAGAACTAAGTATGGTAGTTATGAATATTTGGTTATGTCATTTGGCTTGATCAATGCTCCTGCTTCATTCCAGAATCTTGTTAATGATATATTTGCTGATTTCTTGGATATTTTTTGTTTTAGTCTACTTAGATGATATTATGGTCTTCTCTAGTTCTGAGGAGGAACATGTCAAACATGTGTCCTCTGTCCTCCAAATACTGAGGGACAATAATTTGTTTGCTAAAGCCTCAAAGTGTGGAATACTTGGGCTATGTTGTTTCAAGTGAAGGCCTCAAGATGGATTCTTCCAAAGTTCAGAAAATCCTCAATTGGCCTCAGCCAAAGAAGATCAAAGCACTCCAATCTTTTCTTGGCTTTTCCAACTTCTATTGTTGTTTCATTAAAAATTATTCCAAAACATCTCTGCTCTCACTTCCCTCCTTAAAAAGGATTCTCCCTTCATCTTCAATGAGGAAGCTCTTAGTCAGTTTCAAATACTAAAAGAAGCTTTCACCACTGCTCCTATCTTATCCCATTTCAATCCTTCTCTACCAACTATTTTAAAGACTGATGCTTCTGATTATGCCTTGGGTGCTGTACTGAGTCATGTGAATGACTCAGGAAAGCATCCCATTGCATTTGATAGTTGCAAGCTCCTCCCAGCTGAGCTCAACTATGAAATTCATTACAAGGAACTCCTTGGAATAGCTTGGGCTCTCAAGCGCTGGAGAGCCTTTATTCTTTCTCTTTCTGATTCCTTTGAAGTCTTTACAGACCACTCTTCCCTTCAATATTTCATGTCTTCCAAAGTCCTTACTTGCCGTCAAGCCCATTGCGCAGAGGTTCTCTCTGAATTTCACTTCTCTATTACTTACTGCCCAGGCAGACTGTCCCTTTACCCCAGCCTTGTCACATCAGGAAGGCATGTACCCAGAGAGGGGGGTTGACTTCATCAGCAAGAATCCTCAAAGCTTTCATCAAGTTCTAAAGCAAAATGAAATTAAAGAGGTAAGATTTTTCTCACATTTAGTGGATCATATTCAGAAGACAGTATGGCAAGACCCAGATTATAAGGAAATTCTCAAGCAATTAGCAAGAGGTGATTCAGTCTCAGATTATACTCATGAACCTCAAGTCAAATTTTTATTATTCAAACATACAGTAGTCATCACAAGCAATCATGAACTTCAATTGGATATCCTTCAAAAGCATCATGACTCCCTGTTGGCTGGCCCCCCTGGCCAGGAGAGGACCCTCAATCTCATCAAGAGGGATTTTTATTGGGCTGGAATGAATCAAATTATCAAGGACTATGTGTCCTAATGTCAGCAATGTTCAAGAAACAAGAAAATTCACCATAAGAAATTTGGATTACTCAAGCCACTTCAAATTCCATATGGTCCTTGGAATTCTTTATCAATAGACTTTATCACTCAATTGCCTCTGTCAAGCAACTTGGATTCAATTTTAGTAGTTGTAGACAGATTCTCAAATATGGCAATATTTATTCCAACTTATTCAACAATCACTGCTTTCGACTCAGCTCAAATCTTTATCACTAATGTCTTTTCCAAACATGGTCTTATAATAAGTATTGTGAGTGATAGAGGTTCATTATTTGTTTCACCATTTTGGAATCAATTGTGTCAGCAGTTCAAGATATCAAGAGATCTTTCAACTGCCTTTCACCCTGAAACAGTTGGACAGACAGAGAGGGTAAATCAGATTCTGGAACAGTATCTTTGGATGTATGTCAGTTACCATCAAGATGACTGGCACACTTGGCTCCCTCTGGCTGAATTCGCCTATAATAATGCAGAACATTCATTAACAAAACAGTCACCATTTTTCACCATTTATGGAAGAAATCCCAGCTTTGACTCAATTCACATTTCTCAAGATACACCTTCTGGAAAGTTAGAAACCCAACTGCAAACAGTACAGAAAGTTGTCAAAGTAGAATTAGAGTCAGAAATAAAGAATTTTAAGAAGTATGCAGATAGAAATAGAGCAATTCCGCCTTATTTCCAACCTGGGGACAAATTATGGCTAGCTTCCAAGAACATCAAGACAACAAGACCCACCAAGAAACTTTCAGAAAGATGGTGAGGACCCTTTTAAGTTCTGAAGAAGATTGGCAGCCATGCATTTCACCTCAAGTTGCCTTAAAAATGGAAGTCAGCTAACCCTGTCTTTCATGTGTCCTTATTAGAACCAGTGAAGAAATAAACTATCACAAATAGACATCAATTTCCACCACCACCAATAATAGTGGAAGAGCAAGAAGAAAGGGAAGTGGCTCAGGTTCTGGACTCAAAACTCAAGAGAGGTACACTATGGTATCTAGTGCAGTTGAAAGGATTCAATGAAGACCCAGAAAGAACAACTTGGGAACCAGCGTCCAACCTTACCAGCTCCCCAGACCTTTTCAAGGATTTTCACACCTTGTATACAGACAAGCCTTGCCCAAATTCCTCAAGAGTTTGATTCATGGTGCTTGGTGGGGATTGGAGGTTATGAAAGTAAGTTCCTCTCCTGGCATGCACCTTTAAGGCGGTATTCTACCCAAATATGTTGTAAGAATCACCTTGGCCACTTTGTGAGCACTTGTCAATTTCTTTTGACAGGCTTAAAGGCCTTGCAACATAAATACCCTTGAATTTGAACCTTTCATCAAGATATGGCCAAATTTGCTCTTTTCTTTTTATTATTTCTCTTTCTTTCATATTCTATTATTCCAAATTATGCCATTCAATATCATTCAATACATTCCTTAACTCAAATTCATTTATGGCAAAGTTTGCATTCTTTCATTATGCTTGGTGGGGAGTGGAAGTTATGAAAGTAAGTTCCATCTCCTGGTATGCATCTCTGAGGGTTCTACTTCTTGTAAAACAACACCTTGGCCACTCTGTGAGCATCAAATGTTTGGTTTTATCTTTTCAGGAAAATTATGGCCAAAATCAAGCAACTCACCACAAGAAGATCAATCTTCAGAAGTTTCTTTATTTTCTTTTCTCTACTCTCTTTTCTTTTTTTCTCTCAATTCTTTCTTTTTATTTTATTTCATTTCATTTTCTTTTTACTTTTATGATTTTATTTTTCAGTTCTTGTTTTCAAAAGCAGCATTCATCACTCCCATATCTTTTTTGGAGAGTCAATTTATTTAATAATCAAAGAGCAAACACTAGTAATGATAAAGACCAACTACAGATAATCCTCATCAAAATTTCTTCAAGGCTTCTCTAAGCTTAAAGACCAAGACATCTTCATAAGCAACTGCCTCCTTGGTCAAAGCAATAGTGGTTTCACCTGGAATAGCACTCTACATAGGCTTATCAACAAACACCTCAGTCAAAGCATCCACTTCAGCAAATAGAGAGGTGAACACCTTCTTATTCACCTTCTTCTGATCAGTGAAATTTCAAGTGATATTCCAGCATTGACAGTTGTTGAGGATTGATTTGGGTTCTGGAGACATTGGGTCTCTAGAAGTGCTGGCCACAGGTGGTTGGATATTGGTGGAGGTGGAGGCAAGTGTGTATGGCCTGGTTGGGGATCTAATTTGAGGTTGAGGTGGTTGCAGAGGCCTGATTACTTCATGGGTGGTGGTACTGGCTTGGACTGGGGATAGTGAAGTGGATGGAATTCTTCTTGTTTTGGATGGGGGTAGTCATTTAAAGTTCTTCTCCATCAAACTCATCACTTCCTTCAGCATCAGTATCATTTTCATCTTGAACCACCAAATTTCTCTTCAATTTTCCAAGTCTTCCATCTTTTCTGGTGACCAAAATAGGAACTTCTGGGGCTACTCCAATGGGGTTGCCTTGGGGGTGAATGGGTCCTCTAGTGTTGGCCCAAGAACTGCTGGTATTAGTCCATCGTTGAACACCTCTCCTTCTGGATCCAGTCACTGAAGCAGAAGAAAAGCAAACCACAGAAGTCAGTAACTCAGCAATTCTTTGATCATTCAGCTTGCAATTGAAGTGGCCAGAGGTGGTATCAGAAGTTGGAGGATCATCAACAGGAGCTTCCAACCCAAATCTTCCACCCTTCTTTATGCTGCTCCATAATCTTCTGGCATTGTCTGGGAAATTATGGTTGGCCTGAGAGCAGTTTTGTTTCCCAAGGTTGCACAATTTCCACCTGGTGGACCTAGCAGTAGCAGATTCAACACAAGGAACCCCCTTCTTCCAACAATTGATGCAGGGTGGTTCAATAACTCTAACAGATTTAAAACCATTATAGGTTTTATTGATGTCATAAATCTCTGTAGGGGCCATACTCTCTTCAGAAAGCTTGCTCAAGTTATCAAAGACACAAGCACCATGAAGTACAGAATGTGGAGAATCAGAGTGGTTGGAGTCACAAATGGAAGTAAGCTTTGAGCTCATCTTCAAGCCAAGACCAAGCAAATCATGGAACAAAATCCAAGTCAGAAAGTAAAATATGGCAATTTGAACTTCAAGAAGGGAGTGAAGCACAAGAAAATAGAAGAAATTGTCAAAAAAAACTGTTTCACTGGCCAAATTGGCCGTTTTTAGGCATTTGCGCATTTTTGCACACATAATGCCATCAAATGATCTTCAAATTATGTGAAAAGCCTTCAAAATATCAAAAACCCAAAGAAAATAGTCAAATTGGTGCATTTGCGCATTTTGCGCATTTCTGACTAATTCATCTCCAAAACCTTCAAAAACTTCATTTCATTGAAAAAATCATCAAAATATGCCATTTCAGTCATATTGGCATATTTGTGCATTTCTGACTATTAATTCTTCAAAATCATGAAAAGATGCCAAAACAGTTATTTCAATCAAGAAATCATCAAATTCTTCAATATCTTGCATTTTGTGCATTTTGGCCAAATCAGTCAAAAAGCCCCAGAAAACAACAATTGTGGAAAATTTTAATTGATCCTGAAAGGGCCCAAAAGCAAGAAAAAAGCCAATTTGGCCGAATCTCAAAAATGAATACAATTTGATGGCATGACAGTAAATTCTTAGGACATAAACCTGAAATCACCATTTATCATGAGCCATGAGGACTCAAGAAAAATTGGGTGACGAACACTGCAATAAGAAGAAGATCACAAAAATAGACGAAACAGAAGAAAATGAAGAGAAATTTTCAAAGAAGGGAGGAGGAATCAGAGAATTAAGTCAAAGAAGAAGGACCTACAATTTGTGAAGATGAAGGAGTTTCAGAGTATGATTGATGAAAGAAGAATTATGAGGGATGAAAATTGGGTAATTGAGGGGAAGAAAGTTTCAATTGACCTCATCAAGATTCACTTACTCTTATGGTGCTCAGAGCGCACCGCTTTCAAGAGGGGAATAATGTCACAGCCATAGAGACAGGCAGGGCATTACCATTCATTACTAATGGAAAATATTCCAACACCTAATCAACAAGGGGATTCATGGAAGATTAAATAGATACAGCTTCAAACCTCAATACAGCTCAATACAGGAAAAACCCAAATACATGATTCACCAAATACAGGCCTGCCCTCAATAAAGGTGCAAACATCTGTATTGATTCAAATAACTGTATTGGCTACACCAATACAGTTTCACATCTCAAATACATATTTTTCAATCATACAATCATGGTTCCTCAACACTCAAACTCCAGGCTGGCACTTTTTCACATATACCAGCCCCCTTTCACCCACCTGGGGGTTTTTCCCCCAGTTGATTAAAATGTTGGATTTATTATTTAATATTATTTTATTAATTGTTAAGTTAGTCTTTGCCTTCCCTCACCTGTTCAGTATATTCCTAGTGCCCATATCCTTTATTGATCCTCTTCTCTTTTCTGAACAGGTTGAAACAGTGATACAGGATTATTTGTGGTTGGCTCTTTATTGTTGCTTTTGTTTTTCTCTCATATCTTTTAATGCTTATTATTTTATGACTAGAAATTTATTCCTCTTATTTCATTACTCTTATAATTTGAGTATTCATTCTGAGCCCTCCATAAGTAAGTCTGTTGACTGAGTGCCAGGCCCTCTTCATTTAGAAGAGCCCCTGTGACAGCCTCCTTTTATCTTGTTCTGGGGTATAGGGAGGTTGTTTACCTCTGCACACAGACACAGAGTGAAAATTTTCACTACTGTGGGCTGGTTTGTGGTTCTCCACACTCAATACAGACTTTTTTTGGGCTTAAATGTGGTTTTAGGACAACAAGTTGTCATTTTTACCCTATACAGGGTAAAATATTTCACCAATGGGGTTTACAGGTGTGTTCTGGTGCTTCTGAAACATCAGAAGCTATACAGAACCTGTATAGACCCATTCATTTCACTGAACTATGATTGATTGAAGTATAGACAAGCTTCTTTGTTTATTTGACACCTCATGAGCATACCTATGGGATAGTATGCCATAGTGAAGCTGTATTGGTCTAAATGTGGGATTTTGACCTTAAAACTGCTATACCTTTGTCAGTTTTTAAGATATTGGGCCCAAATTTGGTTCATTTTGTAGCCCTGGATGAGATCTACACAATTATACCTCATTTTGTATGGCTAAAATTTAATATGGAAAAGTTATGCTATGTTCAATATTAGTTATCCAGATATATGATTATCTCAAAATCTGTATGGATCCTGTTTTCCCCATACCTTTTGCTCTAGATGAGATATGGGGAGATGGATGGCATCATCAGATATCCCTTATTTTGCTCTTTCCAAAGAGACCCCACTTTGGGTATCTCACACTAAAACTGTAGAAGTTGGATGAGTGGTGAATATTGTATTCACCTCATTCTGGCCATAACCTCTATAGTTTTTGGTGGTAGCTTAATTTGGCTAGTACCATTGGATAGCCCTAATTGAGAGATTTAATATGAATAGCCATTTAATGGGCTTTAGCCACCTTCTCTGAATTTTAGATGAGAAGCCAAAATTAAGGTTTATGCTCAGCAACTCCTTTGAGCTTGAATAGCTTTGTTATTCTTTGTCCTATTATTATGGGACTTGAAAATTTGAAAAGAGGTTATTTTCCTCTTTCTCCTAATACCTTTTTAGCTTTTTTTGGCTCAGCTCCTTGTTTTGGTGGTATTTTGCTCTACCACTGGTTTATGGTAATCTGGCTGTCATGCTTGTGATCTGGTTTTGGAGTCACAGGCTGACATCAAAGAACCTTCTTTGTTCTTGTTCTCCTGGTTGTGGCATTGAGATTGATCCTTTACATTCTTTTGTGCTTCACTTTGAAAGATTCCAGAAAACTGGGTTGCTGAAGTACCAAATCTTTCTAGTATGGTTTCATAGGAATATAAGATTAAGGATTGAAGCACAAATTTCTGGTATTTCTGTCAATAACCTTTGCATGTATTTGGTAAGATTTTGAGTCATTTTTGCAGCAGCTTCCTCAATTTGGTGCACATTTTATTTCTCACAATCCCAGGTATGAATGGTCAATATTAGGCAAATAAATTGATAGAATGAAAACTCCCCTAATTTATTTGTTCAATGAGAGAAATATATAAAGGTAAGGAGTAATTGATGGTGAGATATTTTGTTCTGAATACAACACAGGTGGACTAATAAAGGGGTAGTAAGAAATCAAGAAAAACATTATCCTTCTTCCACTCAAGGGATGAAATACAATAAGCTTCCATGTTTTCAGGGGGTACAAAATTGATTTTAGGCATCCTTGAGTGAGTATGCATTCTCAAGAATATTTTACGTTGAGCTCCATTTGGTTACTACATTTTTGAGAAATGTATTTCCTTCCTGTGACCTTTGGTAAGTTAATTTAGTTATTCGTTGGTGGATAAATGGCGTGTATGAGCCATACGGCCAATAAGATGTGTTTTGGATGCAAATTATTTGGTTGAGTCTTGTAGCTATTGGGAGATTTTTTGATTGAACATGGTGTTATTGTTTGTTATTGCAATTACTGAGCCTTCAAGTTAATACTTCTTCAGAGTAGTAAGGAATTGGTTGGCCAATGACTCACCTAAATGATTACCTCAAAAAAGAAATAATTTAATAAAGACAAAAATGGGTTTTGAAAAAAAAATTATAAAAAGAAAAAGCTTACCTTTGATCTTTGTAAAGCCTAAGAGGACAGAGATAATGTTGAATTCCTTTTCAATAAAGTGGCCAGTGATAGCCATAAATGCTTTGATGTTTGGACTTGTCCAGGTATTGGTTTTGAAAGAAAGTTTTTTTCCACTGTCAGAAATGAGTGCATGGAGTGTCTCTTGGTGGAAAAAGAAAATGTTTTGAAGATGGTATGTGAGGTCCTTTTGGTGTACCAAAATTTTCAATACCAATGGGTTTCAGAGCTGCAGGAGAGCTTGATAAGAAGGCAATTTGGATAGCAACTTTGGGATATCACAATCACAAATGAAATAGATTAGGGCTGTTTTTAATGTCTCCACCAAAAGACTTTGCCAAAAAAAAGGTCAGTGAGGGTGATGTACTTAAATAGATCCAGAGCTTAATGATTACCTTTTTTGGACTTCATTCTGGAAAAACTTGTCCAACATGATCATCTTGTCAGGGTTAGTACTCTTTGGGTTGATCAAGTGATTTAATTCCTGGAGATCATCAGCCATATAGTGGTGCTGCCTGTTTTATTGGGCTTGAGAATTTTCTTGCAAGGTGATCCACTTGAACTATTAGCTTGACATTCCATTTGTTTGTAATTGATATTTGAGAAATAAAGCCATACCCAAGACTGCTTCACATTGGCCATGGATTTGGTGATACAACAGGTGTTGATTGAACTGAATGTATCACTGAAAAAATTGTTAGTGTTGGAATTGTAAAGGATTTGTTTTTAAAAAAAGAAATGAATTATTATTAAATTGGGAGTTTATGGATCATTGCAAAGAAAGAGGAAGAGAAGAATTTTGAGAGATAGGAAGGAAAGAGAAAGAAAAATAAATCCAAAGGAGGATGAAAAAAACATGGGGTACTTAAACCTCCGGGCTCCCCACCCGAGTGAAAAATCTGGGCGGTTCTGGCATAT
>JALGQZ010000008.1:63593813-63823813 GCA_023105745.1 Austropuccinia psidii | reverse complement strand
AGACTTTCCGCCAAGTTGCAGTTGGAGGGGCTTATCAATACGCAAACATCAACTTGCGCTTTCTAAACAATATTGGTTTACTCGAGGCGACGTATAATCACTTTGTACATTATTTACAAACCAAAATCTGGAAGAGAGAAACAAAGGAAAGTGGGGCCTATCTAAAGGATTTAGAACAGGGAGTCATTTCAAAGAATAGACAACGTGTGAGTTCCCAAATCATTGTAGAGATTTCTTTGAAGCTTATTCCTATGATCAAATTCAGCTTCAAAATCGTCGCTACAAGTTTGGTGTGGCCCAGAACTTCCCCAAGCGGTACTTGAAGATCTTATCTGATGTTGATGCCCACAGTGATCACGAGTTTGTAGAAAAGGTAGGTTATGTTATAAAAAAAACTACCTTATCGGTCTCAAAAGGCGACCATATTTATGCGTAGAGTAGATGAAGAAATCGAAAAAGCGTCAACAAATGAAGGCAAACGATCCCAGGCACACATACGTATAGAAAGCAAAACTCCAAATCCTACTGCTTTTGGATGTGTTCCAAAAGGATTACCAATTGATTTTTTTGACCCTGAATGGTTCAATAATTGCTCTCCAGCTCAGAAAACTTCCTGTGCCAACATAATGAGCATCGCATTTTTGCCAGATACATTACAATCGATTCGAGGAAAACAACATCCTGACGAAAAATTGGGCGACAAGAAATTTAGTGAGAAGTATTGGGAGGAGGCAACAAAAGATTATGACTTATCACACAAAATCGCTGGTGAAGATGACTCCACCTCCAATTCTGAAGATTTCAATAGTGATTTGAGCCCCGATTCAGAAAATTCTTCAAGCCAAGACAATGACAGCGAGGAAGACGAATCTGATGAAGATGAAATGATGGATGAGGACTCACATATGCAGACTTCTCAAGAACTGCAAGCTCAAAGAGTTGGCCAATTAAGTGATGCGAGTAATGAAAATAATTGGGAAAACTGGTAGCAAAAATGTCTGAAAGGCTCCTTAAGCTTTTTAAACGATTATTTTAGAGTATTTTGATTTAGTGTTTGCTTTGTCTCTGTATATTGTAAATAGTGTTGTAAAATAAAAAAATTCCTGTGGCTTTCAAATGGAGACTTCACACGACATAAATGTCATAAGCTCATGGAATTCAGACTTTTCTCAATGATTAGGTAGCTCATGCAAACTTAGCTGAGAATTATAAGTCAAAAACGCAATTGTATTTCTAAGGTAAGCATCCAAAGGTAACATTCACAATATGGGTGTATTTTTATGAAAAAATAGAATTTGTAAACTTAAATTACCATTTCAAAATCCAACTCAATTTCAAACAAACATTTGATACAAAATGATGTAACTGCAAGACAACAATATTATGAAATGGCTATGTCTATAATGGTTTTGTTTCAGACAAAGAAAATACGTAAAAAGAAACAACTATGCACCCATTGCATCTTCTAGAAGAGCATTATTTTTTAAACTTTGTATTTCAAGTCCAACCAACTTGTTGATCACTCGTAGAAGAAAGGTTGGCTTCTTAATTCCAAGACTCCATGCAGGTAATGGTCAATATGCTGCAAGACTGATGATCTTATCAATACATATAAAAGCAAATAATCCAGTTTCCTCAACTTGAACTACATCTAATTCCTGAAGAAACAAAGTGACTTGCTCAAAAGCGGTTACTCTTTCCCCCAATGGCTTTAAGACTTTAACAATTAATAATGGACCTGTATGTAGCTGATCATGTTCAAAGTCAATTATATGACTGACCTGCCCATATTTTATCAAATTTTCATCGTTGAAAGAAATAAAGTCGTTTGGATGAGAGGAGGAAATTTTTAATCCAACCTTCCAATCGATAGATTTGAATTCGTGGGCATAATTTCGCAGAACCAAGGCATTTGGTGGATGGGGCAAATCTCGATAATCACGTAATGCTGGGTAGGTTGCTCTTAGATGAACCAAAAGCAAATCATATATTTCACTTTCTAATTGAAGAATCGGCAGATATTTTGTTTTCGAATTCTTGGGTTTGCCACCAGTTTGCAATTCAAGTCTTTGTTGCTGACAAAACTTTTTGATTAAAGTCGGTTCCATCGATCCTGGTTTTTAGTGAGAAATTTCAATGGAATTATAAGTTCAAGGAAATTAAATGAATCAAAAGCTAACCGAACAAATGGTTGGTCTTCAAACTCTGCAAGATTCCAACAAGACGTTGTGGTATTCCATACCATTAGTACCAGTTTCAAGCTTACCAATAAAACAAAAGAAAAAAAATGATAATAAAAAGAACTACGCAAAACAGATTTACACATTACAATTACAAATTTCAAAAAGAAATATACAATACACAGCCTCAAGATCTTATCAAAACAGTATAGTATCAAAGAATTTATCCACCTTATCGCATCATCAATAACAAATTACGTCATTAAAGGCAGTTAATCTAAATAAAGGTATATGAAAATAGACCAAAGCATCAGAAGCTGTATTTTCCCCACCTTGATTCAATTGAAAGAAGAAATACCTCAAGGCTATGCATAAAGTTACAATATATTTTCCAAGAACAAATGTTTTCTTAGTAATAATGGCACGCAGCAAACTTGATAGAAATGATGCAATCTCCACATTAAATGATACAATACTAAAATAAAACCACCAGCATAATTCTCTCAGAACATACGTAAAAAATAGAAACAAAAAATACTTTCCCCGCCTTCAAGAAAACATCACCAGCCAAATTATCTCAAATACATCACATGATTTTGATAAGAAAAAGCACCACCAGCATAATTCTCTCAGAACATACGTAAAAAATAGAAACAAAAAATACTTTCCCCGCCTTCAAGAAAACATCACCAGCCAAATTATCTCAAAGACATCACATGATTTTGATAAGAAACAGAAACACCAGAATAATTTTCTCATATATATCATATGACTAGAAGACAGTTCAATTGTCAGGAGCTGTATTTTCTCCACTTTCTTGGCAAAAAGAAAGTCTCACCAGCAAAATTATCTCAAATACATCACATGATTTTGATAAGAAAAAGCACCACCAGCATAATTCTCTCATAAAATACGTAAAAAATAGAAACAAAAAAATACTTTCCCCACCTTCAAGAAAACATCACCAGCCATATTATCTCAATGACCTCACATGACTCTGATAAAAAGAAAATATCACCAGCCAAATTATCTCAAACACATCACATGATTTTGATAAGGAAAAGAACCACCAGCATAATTCTCTCATAACATATGTAAAAAATAGAAACTAAAAATACTTTCCCCACCTTCAAGAAAACATCACCAGCCATATTATCTCAATGACCTCACATGACTCTGATAAAAAGAAAATCTCACCAGCCAAATTATCTCAAATACATCACATGATCTTGATAAGAAAAAGCACCACCAGCATAATTCTCTCAGCAAACACGCTGCTACACCAAAACTACACGTCTCACTAGCTAAAAACTCTCAACTATGATTTTTTCTAAGTACCCTATTTTGAGAAGCTCTATGGAGGCCCAAAAGCTATAAATAGAGGTCCTCTCTCCCTCATTTTTCCCATCATCATGGAACAAGTTCCCACTATCCAGGATCATAACCATCCCTGAACTAGCAGGATATCTAGAATAGTAGTAGTGTTTTAGTAGTGAAAAGCTCAGTAGCCTTGCTCAGTAGCTTAGTATTAGTGAAGAATAGTAGTATAACCGTAGTAAAAGCTCAGTAGCCTTGCTCAGTAGCTTAGTATTAGTGAAGAATAGTAGTATAGCCGTAGTAAAAGCTCAGTAGCCTTGCTCAGTAGCTTAGTATTAGTGAAGAATAGTAGTATTAATGTAGTAAAAAGCTCAGTAGCCTTGCTCAGTGGCTTAGTATTATTAAAAAAAAAGTAGTAGTGATATAAAACCCAGTATTAAAAAAAAATCCTAAAAGAATCAAATCCAGTAGTCTTATTATTAGTACTCATATCAAAAAAAATCATTATAATCAACCTAAAACCAAAAAAAATATATATATTCTTATCATTCTTATTAAAAAAACAAAAAAAAAATATTCTTATTAGTTTCATTAAAATAACAGAAACCCAAAACATATATCTATATATATATTATCATCACTTTTATTAAAATAAAGTAAAAAAATCTAGTGTTTATTTTATCAGAAATTTTAGATCAGAATTTTTACTGTAGTGTTATTGATAGGTCTGATTTAGAGACTGCTGATAAGTCTTCTCTATCTGTTAAAGCCACAAATCTTATTTTATTTTGTGATTCTCTGTAGGCTGACTATTCAGTATTATTTAGAGGGGCAGCTAATACACCTTAGCACCCATGGTTATTGGACAATTCTGAAATTCAAAACAGACTTACCAATAATTTCCCCCTCAAGGTACTGCCTTATTTCATCCCACACCAAAAGGAGTTCCCACAACGTTCACCAGCAAATTCTGACACACCCATTGGTGGACCCCACCAATCAATGTGATCAGGCATGTGCATTGCATAGTGGTGGTTTGGGTTGACTTTGACATTTTCAAAAATTTTGAAAGAGGTTTTTTGATATATCTCATAGATGTTGGCAAACTTCTGACTATCTTCTTTGTACAATGCTTTTCTGCTCAAAATGATTGTACATTGAACAAGTGCGCATAAGTTGGTCAAAAACGTAGTGAATTGGAATGTGTCCTCTTCTTGATTACTGTAAAAGACATCAAGAACTGAAAGCGGAATGTATACATTGAATAAAACATTCCATTCACTTGCTTTGAGCTTACCACATTGAGCTTCCCCCAACTTTCGTGGAATTCTAGTTACACCTTTTGGTACTACAACCTTGTGAATGTGGGAGATTAATTTCTTTTTGTGATGATCTGAAATTCCGCCCTTGTGTTGAGATTCCATTCCAGTCCAATCCATTTCTTCTTCGTCCAATTCTGAGTTGCTGGAGCTGCCTTGCAATGATCCTTCATGTTTCCATGAAATTCCCCATCAATCCTTGAAATGATGTTGAAGAATTCCTTCGAACCAATTATGCATTACTCCAAGAGTGATGTTCAAAACGGGATCCCAATAAGGTAAGCGGTTTAATTCTGACCAGCGTATTCCGGTCTTCTTGGCTAAGTTCTCTTTCTTTGCTTTTGATTCGAGTTCGTAGTACTTGTATGATATGTTGCGAACCTCTCGACCATGACGTTGCCTTCCAAGGTTGAGATTGCTTCGTTCGCTGCTCTTGATTTCACACCAGCTACAAAAGTTTTTGGCTGAGTGAGACATAAACCCACCAGCTTTGTGGGTTGCCACCACATCTCCAATCAAAGCTGCCAGCTTCACAACCACTTTGCGGCCTCTGGGGTATTTTGGCGTACAAATCACAATTCCTCTGCTCAATTCAAGGAGCTCATTCACTAGAGGACTCAATATGTTGTTGATGGTAACCATATTGGGCTGCTTAGGGCCAGGGATTATTCCTGAGAAGAACGTATATTTTGTTTGATAGCGTAATCGTGGTGGAAGGTTTAAGCAGTTGAGTGCAATAAAACCCATAGATGCTTGTCCACCTGCAAGTTTGTTTGGTAATGGATTTTACCAATCGATGAAGAGACTGAATCCTAAGTGCCAGCTGCGATTGGTTGTTTCTTTTGGAAAAAGTATTGGCCACATAGAACCTTGTGCAACATCAAGGAGCGGCTCTTGAGGTTGGAATTCTAATTGATGTTGCCAAGTCTCGATTATATCTTCAACATCCGAAGCATTCAAAAACCATTTCATCCAATCCGTAAGACTCTGCACCATAAATGTTGATTTTGGAATCCTGGGTCGTGCTGTGTGACAAGGCAGAATTTGACCATGCACCCACTTTGGTGATTGGGGTTTCAAGCGTTTCATAAAAATGTTTATTTGATCCCCTTGTAAGATGCGATGAGGATGGAAGAGATCGGCACCACATGGATGAGTAGCCGAGGAAACCTGATAGCCACATTCTTCAGGTGCTAGCTCAGCATCATAAAGAGAAAAGCAATCTGAACAACATACATATTGCTCAAATTCAACATCAAGGTTAAGCTTTTTAATAGTTTTATGAATGTCACGTGGGATTGAGCTGGTGAATGTGCATTTCTCTTTATTTTTCTTGAACGTTTCTTCTAATATCTGAACCACCTGATCTCGTGCTCTTTGACAGTTTTCTTTGCTAAGACCACAATCCAAATGAAGCCATGTAATATACGTCATTACTAATGCTAATTTTAAAGCAATATTGAGTGTAAATATCATGAGTCATTAAGTTTTTAATCTAATAGAATAATAGCTTACAGACAATCTCCGATTCTTTCATGGAATCTTTGTTTTCACTATCAGGTCCTTGTGTTGTGGATGTGTAAGATTATTTCGACAGTCTTTGAACGATAGAGTAGGAAATAATTTTGAAAGTGTTTCTTCAACTGGTTTGTTTTCTGAAATATGTTTATGTTTGTTTCTTGTACTACGATGAACAAGAAGGCCTCTTGTGATAGTTCCATCAGGTCTCGTAATGGTGTACTGTGAACACTTTTCACAAGTACATAATTCCATGATTGAAAAGAGTTGTTTTTGGAATGATAGGTGATTTCATCTCGGTTCTCATGAAGTCGTTGTGCTGAATATAACATTGAGTTCATTGCAATTTACCATTCATACATTCCTTGATAAAGGGTCCTATAGCTATTAAATTGATAACTGCTGTGAGTATTTGTTTGGGGGTTTCTAACATATTTCAACTTGCAGCAGTCAAAGGATGAGTAAATAAAGCTTAACTTGCCATTCACAGTAGGTTAATAGTGAATTGAAGATAAGCTTTCAGTTCGATGAAAACATGGTTTCACATCGGATGATAACTGGAAAAAAAAGCATTTGGCTCAGTAAGTAAGTTAGGGCCCAAACACAGTACCCATTCTTGTGCTAAAAGGCTTACGTTGAGGTTTTTTTTTGCTTCTATGATAAAGTTGCTCAGTAATGCACAGAAACCAGACAATTTGAATCTTTGAAAATGTATAAAACATTCGAATTGCCTTGATGAGAAAGATCCAGAAATGACTTGAAAAAAAAGAAAAATGAGGGAAAGGAAGTGCACAGACCATCGGAAGAATTGAAATTGAAGTAGTCGTAAAGGGCCCAACACCCTTAACCCTAACATGAGGTGGAGAGACTGTTGAATTTAAAAAACAAAGCACTTACAAAAATATTCTCGAACATCCCTTCTTCTTAAAGTAAATCATTTTTCTTATTTTTCATTTTGTTTTGCATTAATATTCAGTTTCATTCATGTGAATCAAAGGCTCATTCATCCTTTATTATCTTTTAAAAGGTTTTTCAATCTGAACTGTGAATTTTTACAACACAATAAACTGAAAAACATTCTTTTGACACATGATGATTGACTCAAGGCCTCCGTTGAAACTCCCTAAATACTTGAGTAAGCATTATTATTTCTCTCTAAGTCTTATTAAATTGTTCATCAAAATCCTTTTTAGTCAAAAATTTTTAACTTATAATCATCGATTGAAACCTCCTTCCTCTATTCTTGTCATGCTCCTAAAAATAATTCTTTATCCAACAATCCATTATCTCTTATTTTTCTACATACTAAATCATATTTTAAGCTTACTATTGCGGATTTTGAATTCACTTTCAAAGATCCTTAATTGTGTATTGGTGTTGATTTATTTAATTATTCTATTTTATCTCCTAGCCCTAGGTAATCAAATATATATCATTCTCTATTTTATTTCTTTACTCAAAAAACTCTATGAATCCCAAAACCAAAACAAACGTTGAACAAAACTCGGAAACAAGCTCTTATCTTAAGTTTTTGGAATTCATAAACAAACCAGTACCAAAACCAATTGATTCTAAATTTCGGCTCGAGAAAAGGATTCAAAAATTCAAAACACTGTTAGCCAAATTGGAAGCTTCTGAGAGAGATATGGTGATTAGTTTTTTTCTTGCAATCTAGCTTTATGTGTTGGCTAACTCATTAAGTTTAATAACGTCACAAGTCACCTTCATCAACTTCAAGAAGAAGTGAAGAACAAAATATAAAAAAATTGGGCCCTTTATACCAAATAATGAAGTATTTGAATCTGGCCGGCAGGAATGTCTTTTACATTTCAAAGCACTTATTTTTTGTTTTGCTAAGGAAAGCATTTCCTACGGACTAATTTGTATGTATTTTTTCCTTTTTTTGCTATCAGGACATTAATCATGTTACTAACATTATTCTTTGTAAAGGACCACAACTTGTTTATTGTTGGTCACGAGGCAATGGGGTAGGATGCTTGTAGATGAATTGAAATACGTTTGTGAAATGAATTCAATTCCAAACGTGTCAGTGTTGTTGCAGAGGACCAAAAACTCTTTTTGATGTTGTGAATACAGCCTCTACTGAGCATATTTATGAACCGGTAAGATTCACATGGTTAGCTGAGCATGTTACTTAACATTCCGATGGTCAGGACAGGCTCAGGACGAGGTGACCTGACCTGGGTCAGGTCAGCAGTTTGCTGGTGGTGGCCAGTTGGTAAGGTGATGCCTGGTGTCAAGGAAAATGGCCATGTCATTGGTTCAAGCCACATTGAAGACATAAAGAAAAAAAAATTAATTAAAAAAATTATTAAAATGTCAAATTTTTGAAAATCCTTTGAAATTTGGAAAATACCTGAAACCTAACCCTAAAATAAAATTAGGTTTCAACCCACAAATTGGCCTCAAAAATCAAAAATTCTAAATTCAAGACAGCAGAAGGAGGATACATAAACAGATTACATAAGCAGGAAGGAGTTAAGAAAGTATTAGTAATCAGATTACTTGATTAGTAATACTTAGGGAGTTAAGGGATACAGGTACCATGGAGGATTAGTCAGCAAGTCTAAGGATTAGTAATAAAGCTCAAATAAGCACCAGCAAGAATACCTCAAATTAGTAAGCAACCCAACAAATGACATCATCAAGCAAACAAATGATGCAATGATTTACATAAATGACATCATTTAGGTGGGACCACCAGAAAAGAATTTTCCCAGCCAAAAGAAACTGAAAAATTCTAAGTCCCTCTTTTTGAACACCTCCCATGGAGAGCCCAAAAATTATAAATAGAGGGCCTCTCTCCCCAAAATTTTTCCTCTTTCCCTCATGTCTTTTATCCCCCCAAAAGTGGAAAGTGGATTTAAATTCATCCCTGACTATCAGGTTAACTAGTCTACAAAGATATAATTCTATTATATAAAGGATAAAAAGGCCTTATATAATAGTCTTATAATGAAAAAAAAGTCTTAAAATAAAGAATCAGTCTTATAAAAAAAAGTCTTATAAAAAAAAGGAGAAGAAGAAAAACTTTATAATATAATTTTATTATATAAAGGATAAAAAGGCCTTATATAATAGTCTTATGAAGTTAAATTAAATAAAATAGTATTTTAAAAGAATTTCACCTTATTATAAGCAATCAAAAGCTTTGAAGAAGGAAAAGAAGGGTCATTTAGTTATTTTTTAAGGAGTTAATATTATTATTTGATTTCATAAAGTCATACTTTGCCTACTACAAGGACATTTTTTTATTAATTATAAAGGAAATTACCTATTATAGGAATACATTAGTGTTATTCTTATTTAAAAGAAAGAATTATTATCAAATTAAATTATCAAAGAGTGGATATTAATTAGTCTGGTAATATCAGAATTTTATTATATAAATAATAATAATAATAATAAATCATCAACCATAAAAAGTGTTTGATTGTTTCATTTAGTATTATTATTAGCCTAGTGTCTCAAGATTATATTGAATTATTGTTGTAGTAGTATTTTGTGTGATTTGTGTTAGTTTTTTTCTTTTGGTTAATTAAATAGTGTTATATTTAAAAGGTTAAATAAATATTTTGAGATCAAGCAAAGTCTGATTGAGTCTGTTGAATACACTTTTCTGAATTAGCCACCATCAATAAATAAATTGATTGTGAACTCAAGTTAAGATGATTCAGCATTTTTCAGGAAGGGCAGTCTAGATTATTCTAGCACACAAGCAGAGCAAGGGTTACAAGCTTGAACAGCAATTCAAAACTGTTTTCTTGTAATTTCCCCTTCCAGGTACTGCCTCATTTTATCCCACACAAGAGGAGTTCCCACAATACCTGTACCAGTTTGGATTAATGGACAAATTAAGCAGGAATATTTTTTGATTTTCCTTAGGCTTTTCCCAATATATTAGAGTATTCATTTTTTTCAAAATGAATTATAAGAAGGACTAACACCATTAAAATTCAATAAACTCCTTTTGTTAATAAATGAACTTGAAAATTATGATGTGACACCCCAATGCACCACCCAGATGAATTAACTTTCAAGGGATTGGTTGACCTAAAAAAATTATTTTTTTTATATATTTTTATTTCTTAATTTATTTTACTTCAATTTTCTTTAAATATTGTGGGTAGTAAAAATCAACAAACATATACTACAGCACAAAAGGTCCTAGGTACAATGAGGATGCATGGAATTAAATTTCAGGGCAGAGTTGTAGCATAATAGGGGTCATAAATATTAATTAAAAGTTCATTTATATATCAAAAAGGTAGAATTGGGTATTTAGATGAAAATTAGTCTTTCTATTAATTTTGAGAAGGAAAAGAATATTAAATTTAGAGGGTTAAATATAGGAAGAGTGTTTAATTCAGGCTTAGGATATCATTGAAACAAGAAAAGTACAGGTGTATTGCATTCTCTGACTCCTTTGAGTGATCATTGTGATGTTAGAAGGAAAGAAATTCAACATTTAGGGTGCAGAGAGATGGTAAAATGGTGTGAAATGTGAAAGAAAATAGGCTAGGAAGACAAGATTAGGCAGTAGAGATATCACAGTAGTATTACAGAAGGCTCAGAGCAAGATTACAGAAGTTTCACAAGGGTGTACTGTAATACAGTTACAGTTACAGGACACCTAGTTACAGAAACAGACAGGATAATACAGGAAAACTATAGTACAGTGGTCAAGGAGATAAGAATTCCAGGGTTTTCAATTGATTGAATAATCAATGACATAATCAACAGGAATTAAACTAGGATTACTAATCATGGAGATAAGGATTCCAGGAAACTCAATTGATTACATAATCAATGACATCATAGATGACATCATCAACAGGAATTAAACTAGGATTACTAATCATGGAGATAAGGATTCCAGGAAACTCAATTGATTACATAAGCAAATGACATCATTTCCCCACAATTTCCCCACAATTTCAAGAACTCAATTGAAAATACAGGTCTCATGATCCAGCACCACCAAACCTTATTTCATAATACAGGTCACATGTCAAAAACCCATATTGGAGACCTGAAAAATTCTAAGTCCCCTTTCTTTTGACACTCCCATGGAGGCCCCCTCTCCCCCCCCTCAATTCTTTTTTCCTCATGGCCTAGACATAGGCTCATCACAAAAACGTAACTTCTTAATATTTTTTCTGAGGGAAATCCCCTCCATCCATCCACATTATCCTAATTTTTTAGGAATACTCAGTAGCTAAGCTCAGCAGTATAGTTATCCCATGCCCATTCCTAAATTTTGCTCAGTAGCTAAGCTCAGTAGCACTTTCTGAGTGATTTATAATTAACAGTAGCTAACAGTTGGTCTACTTTAATTCATAAACTCATCTCATTGACTACTTCCATTCCTAAAATCTGCTCAGTAGCTAAGCTCAGTAGCATTGTCTGGGTGTTTTATAGATAATAGTAGTTAACAGTTGGTCTACATTATTTTATAAATCCATCCCATTGACAAAGTTCTTTCCTCAGTAGCCAAGCTCAGTAGTAAATTGAACAATAGTAGTGTCTGTTATCCCAGGTTATCATCATAAAATTATTAAACCCTTCAAAAAAAATAGTAGTGTTTGTTATTATTAGTTATCATATTATCAACAGTGTTATCATCAAGATTGGGAATACCTCAAGGTGTTACTGTTCTCACTAAAGGAATCAAAACTCTTTTCTCCAGTTTTATATATTTATTTACTTGTGTTAAGGTTTACTAAGCCATTGTTTCCAGATCAAACAAAGTCTGATAGAGTCTGTTGAATATACTTTTCTGACCAGCCACCATCAAATAAAATAAATTGATTGTGAACTCAAGTCAAGATAATTCAGCATTTTCAGGAAGGGCAGTTCAGATTATTCTGACACACAAGCAGAGCAAGGGTTACAATCTTGAACAGAAATTCAAAACTGTTTTCTTGTAATTTCCCCTTCCAGGTACTGCCTCATTTATCCCACACAAGAGGAGTTCCCACATCTGGTGTCCCAACAGTGGCATGCAGATAGGAATAAAATTCAGACATTATTCAGCTTGATCTTAAAACAATACAATTAACCAAATAAATAAAATAAAAACTGGAAACAAATAAAACTTTCAATCAAAACTCATCATCAAATAACTCACCATCATCATCCTCATATCATTATTATTATCCACTTAAAACCTCAACACCTACTGGTCAAGAATCTCAAGTAGAATATAGTAATCTTATCCCAACACCAAAAACAGAAGAAAAGGAAAGGGAGAAGATCAGGAAGTTCTTCTTCAATCTCATTCAAGAATTAAGAAAAGGAATAAATAAATCAAAGGAGCTAGAAGGAAAATATTATAAAGTAGAAATGGAGCAACAATCCACCTCAAATTTACCACCATTACCACCTGAGGATACTGGGGAAGAACAGTATGCTGAGGAAAGTGAAGACGAAGATCAAACTGTACAAATTCAGAGTTTGATGAAGCAAATGCAGGATATACTATTAACTCAAAGTAAAAAGAAGGGAAAGAGAAGAGGTTCTACATCTTATACACCTGGAGGAAGCCCTAGTGAATCAACACTACCAAAGGCATGTAAGACCAGAAGAGTCACCATCATCACCTACACCTGGACCTAGAGCTACATCCACTCCAGCAACAGAACCCAGATCTCAAACTCATCAAAGGAGAGCATTCTTCTCCACACCTACAAATCCAAGTCCCTTGCAACATCAAATACTCAGACAGGAAAGGCCTGTTGTTAAAATAAAAGCTAAAGATTATAACCTAAACTTCAATGGAGAAGAAGTAGAAAAATTTATCAGTAAAGTAGAAAGAATAGCTCAGATTGAAGGAGCTAGGGAGGAAGATTTAGCAATGCAGATGGCATTTTGGACAACTGATTCAAAAATCAGTGATGCCATAGAAGCTATGCCAGGCTATGAAGAAGGAAACTGGAGCCAGCTCAAGAAGGATCTCATTACTAAATGGGGAAGAGTTGAGCCAGAAAGAAGATATAGAAAAGACTCACTTATGAATTTATTCAATGATACTCAAGATGCAGGAGGAATTAGTACTCTATCACAATATAAAAGGTTTATAGGGGAGTATGAAACTATCATTACTTATCTTCTTAGATATAAATATATTCCTCAAGAAAATATGTTTCATGAAGATTTGTTTGACTGTCTCTCTGCAGACATAAAGGGAGCTATCAGTAAAGAAATGATAAAGGAGAATGTCATGGTTAGAGCAGAAGATGGAGGATATCTAATACCACCAATGAAGATATTGAAGAAGTACATTGAACAGGAATTGGAAGCAAGGATATTAGTCACTAAAAGACTTTCACCTCCAAGAATATCTGAACAAAAAGAATCAAAAAATAAGGAAAGAAGGGTTCAATTCAAGGAAGAGATATTTCCAGGAATGCAAGAAGCCCTCAAGAAAATGAAAGAACTCACAAAAACCCTGAAAGAACAAAGGGAAGTAGTCAAAGATGAAGCACCTGCTGAAAATGAAGATGTCAAAAAGTTCATGGATCAATTAAATGAATTAACTGATGTGGCTACACCCCAAAAGAGAATAATTAATAACCCTCAGTCAAACAATCAAGGATTCAGACCAAGAGATAATGTTTCTCCACCACCAAACTGAAGTGTACCCTATGTTCCAGCACAGAATGTACCAAAGTTTACTGTTAAATGTTACTATTGCATGGAGGAAGGTCATTCAGTTGGAAGATGTACTGAACTAGTAGATGATCAAATCAAGAAATGGGTTATCAGACAAGGTTTCAATTATTTATATCCCAACTGTGAAAGGGTCCCCAATGATGGAAAATTTCCACCAAAATATTTAGTTAGGGAATTTCAGAAGGAACAAGAGGAACTCAAAAGAAAGTTAGAGGAAAAGAACAGAGAGGAAGAACAAAATATAAAGGAAAAATCAACTGCTTTTATATCAATTAATAATTGGGGTGATTGGGAACCACCATGCATTTCAACAGGATTAGAAGAACCTCTTGGGTATTCTTATGGTTTGAGGAACACAAATCAAAGGATTGAAAATCAAGAGAAATCTAAGGCTCAACCCCTTCCCTCAAAAGAGATTATTCAACCTAAAGACACTATAAAGAAGAAAACTAGTATTCCTGGTGGATTCATTGAAGAAGAAGAAGTTGAGGAAGAAAAGGTCATAATACCTACAAAATATAAATCATCAAAAGCAGATGAGGTTGTTAAACCACCAGAACCAACCCAACCTAAGCCTACTGCACCAGCTAAAGAGAGGGATATTGATAAGAAAGCTCTAATAAAACCACCAAAGATGGAAGTGAAAAAAAAGCCTTCACTTGAAGAAGAAGGATCAATAATTGAAAAAGTCATGAAGAAGGTCATGGATCAGAAAATTAACCTCACTGTAGAAGAAATAATCTCAATCTCACCCAAGTTTATGCAAGAATTGAAATTTCTCTCAGATAAAGAAAGGAAATACTTAATGTCTCTTAAATCAATTAATAGTCAGGAGCAAACAGCCACTCAAGAAATAATCATTCAAGATAAAATGCATTACTCTTGTCCCCTTGGAATGATTGAGGTCTCAGTTGGACAAGAAGGACATATAGTCAAAGCATTAGTAGACACTGGAGCTGAACTCAGTATAATACCAGAAGTGGAATCCATCAAAGCAAGACTACCAATGAGGGTTCTGAACATGAGACTTAGAGGTATTGGAGGTCACAGCACAGCAATTGTTGGATTATCAGAAAATACTGTCCTTGTCTTACCATCTGGTGATGAAAGAAGAATTCACTTCTTTGTAGCCAGAGGTGCTGTTCACACAGTCATTGGAAGACCTTTCCTTGCTGATAATGGTATTAGACTTGAACACTCTCAACAACAAGGTGAAATTCTCAGTTATAAAGAATGTGATGGAAGAAGATTGTGCATACCAATATGTACACCTGAATCAAAAGGATGGCATACAGGACCACCCAGAGGAATGGAAATGTGTAACATGGCTAGAATAAAAGAACTGAAAAATGAAGGACAAAAATCAAAATCACCCCTCAAGAAAGTTAAATTTGATACTGAAGAAAAAAATAATTATATTACCAAGAAAATAAATGAATCAAAATATCATTTGAAGGAAGATGAACCTGAACAAATTGAACCATTCATAGTATCTTCACAGAGAATTAGCAACCTACACAATAATGACCCCCTTCTCCATCCAAAATTTGAAAACACTCATAGCTCTAACATGGAAGCTTCCACTATTAAAGTGGAACCAGTAAAAAAGAAAGGCTTAAAGCCAAAACAGCTAGTTAAAAGTGTTTCAAATAAATATGGAAAGAATGGTACTTATTGGAAAAAGAAAAAGGATGCAATCCCTAATGAAGAATACTGTAATGATTCTAAAATGAATGGGTCCTCCAAAATCAAAAGATATTTTTCAAAAATAATTTCTAAAATAAAAAATAATCATAAATCTCAAGTTCAATGGAACTTTCAATGCCCTGGAACTCAACCAACCATTACAGAAGAAATTAATCCAACTAAAATTGAAAATAGCATTACTGAAGCTGAAGTGGAACCAACAAATCAAAAGTTAGAAACCAATTTATCAGAGAAAGAATCAATTCAGACTCAAGAGCCTCTGGACCTAGACCGAGTAATCAAAAAGTTAAACTTTATGGAATTGGAAATGGACACCAATACAGCAACCACTGATAGTGAAAATTCTCAAAATAATCCCTTTGCTAATTTTTCACCCAATTCTGGATTAAAATCAGTAATATATATCAAAATAGGATGGGAAGAATATCCTTTTATGGCTTTTTTGGATCAAACCTTAGAATATAACTGCATACCTCTTAAAATGGCAGAAGCAATTGGGATTAGGAAAATATCAAAGAAAATAAAAAATGAAGATAAGAAGTTCAACAAGAAGATCATGAACAGAGTTCAAGTTGTCTTACCTACTAATGAAACACTGTACTTAAGATTCATGGTGGAGGGAAATTCAAGCCACATAGTCTTGGGCAAAGACTTTTGTGATTATTTCAATTGCACCAGGGCTAATCTCGTGTCAATCGTCGGCGATTGACTTCACGTCAAGCAAACGTCAAGCAGGATAAAAGTCGAGCTCACGTCAAGCAAAAATAAAGCAAACGTCGAGCACACGTCCTACTCTTGTCTTACACCAAATCCTGTGACATCCACCAATATTGGTTCCGCTGTGCCTTCAACTCAGATTCCTCACCACCTGATCATCCCGCAACCGTCCAATGGTTGGTAAAAATTACCCAAGACCCGCCTGTTTGCAAACACACACATCAAAGAGGTCCTTCAGCCAGTCTTGATGTAGGCGGGGGGTTTGACTTCACCAGGTCATCCATAAAAGGACTCCGCCTGAGCGGGATTGTTGTTTTGCAGATGACACTGGTAGAGCCCCCCGCACAATACCGCGTGTGCGGGTGCGGGTGCGCAAGGGTCGCTTCCCCTTCCTGCATGATGATGGCGCCGTTAGAAATTTTGGCGGGGGGTTTGACTTCACCAGGTCGTCCATGAAAGGACTCCGCCTGAGCGGGATTGTCGTTTTGCAGGTGACACTGGTAGAGCCCGCCGCACAATACCGCGTGTGTGGGTGCGGGTGCGCTTGCGTGTGCATTGGCGTGTGTGCAAGGGCCGCTTCCCCTTCCAACATGATGATGGCGCAGTTAGAAATTTTGGATGCTGTGAAAGGTGAGTGTGTGGGTCATTTGATCATTGAACTTGGCTTATTCACACTGTACCCAATGTCAAAATAGTAAGTTCTTTGTGGCAATGTGAAATAATGGGCTTTGCTTGTCACAATGGCATGTCTCTGTCACTAAATTTTGAGGCAGTTATTTCACTAGCAAAATTGCTAATGAATCTGAGATATTTGCATTTCTGTAGACTAAATTTCATGAAATAACGGCTTTATCATTACAAGCAGTCCACATGACAGAACTTTGTTATCATACAATCCACAGTTACCTTCTATTTCTTCTTCAGATATAATCAAGTGTCCATCATCAAAACCAACAGCTTTATAAATATTCAGATGCGGCCAATCTGGTAAGAAATTCACATCAATCTTCAAAGTTTTTAAGATCAGAAAGTTATTGTTCAGTATGCTAGATGGCTCAGAGACTTTAAAAATGCTATTAATAATACCAAAGCGTCGTGAGTTGCCCCTCAGAAAACATATCACACTGTTGCTGACATTTTTGGATTCAGTTGAAAATATATTGTTCCCAATATTAATGTTTGAAACTGGAAAATACCAAGGTGAGACAATCCTTGAAGTGAGATGACTTGTGGATTGCACGGTAGTGTCTAAGCTGATCCAATCAACTATTTCCCTTGTTGCATGAAAATTCTGTAAGTACTCAACCAGGCAATCATAATTTTCTTGGTCATGGCGGGATGGTTTGTTATATTTATGGTCATTGAACAGGGCAGGTGGCTGTGATTCGAAAAGCTATTTTATTTCACATGGCACGGATGGGGATTTCAGGAGAACGGAAAGGTTGGAACATCGACAGATATGTTGAAGTAAGGTTTTATCTATATCATCTATTTAGAGTTGCAAGAAGTTAATCTTATTCAGTTCAGGTGTTTAATCAATGTGAATATATTGATCTTATTAATTGACGTACATATTTTGTTATTTGTTGGCATTTTTGCAAATACTCCAATCAAGCGCTCATAACCCCATGTGGCTGAGGCTTGTGCTGGGCCCCAACGTTGGAAGAGTTCGGGAATATGGTCAGCAAAATGATGATTTGGTTTACTTTTCTGTTTTGGGAACAGGAGTTGATCGGAAAGGCGGAATTTTTTCCAATGTTCAGCAAATGCAGTCGCATCTCCTATTGAAACAGTCCAACTTGTGGCAATGTTGATAGCACTAATCAAATGGAATGTATTCTTGGTTAGTTCATTTCCAAGTTCTTCTGACTGACCCATTTGCCTTTGAATGTTGGCGGATTGGTGTACATCTAATGACATCTGTTGACTGAGCATTAAAAATGGAATATAGACCTTATATAAGAGAGCCCATTCAGCGGCTTTTAAGCTACCATGAGAGGGGGAACCCATTTTGCGAGGTACTCTTGTCCATGATGAGGGAATTATTGTCTCAGATATGATTTGTCGGAGATGCTCCAGAGCCTCACCCTTGATCTGGTGATCACTCAGTGCAGTGATATCCAATTCAGAGGGGATTTCAGAAGTGGGGATGTAATCGGCATCAAATGAAGGAATCTCCGCAGAACCACTAGATGGATGTTCTGTGTTAGGGGTGGGCATTGGGAAGTAGTTTTTTCGGGTGGAAGTAGTGGGGAGTGGCTCATTTATTATTTTTGCTGCGTCTCTTCTCAGGGAGCGGGCCTCTCTCAATGTGATTTTATCAAGAGAGCTGTTGGAGGTCATGGAATCTGAGTCTGAACTGTTGGTGTCATTGGATTTCCTGCGGGACCTGAGGTAAATTTTTGATTTGGACTCTGGAATGCACAATTTGAAAGTTGCATGATCCTTCAAAATTCCAAGTATTAAATTATGCATTATGTCAAGATTAACCATTCTGGTGGCATCCCAATACAGAAGGTCTTCTAAAATTGAATATCGCACTCCATACTCAGAGAAAATTGCTTGTCTTTGTTGCGGGGTTGCCCGAAGCCATTTGGCAATGGTTGATTCATGATTTTGATATGAGCATGTGTAGTGAAATTGAGGACCAATTTCATCAATTGAAGCTTTGTGAATGGTGCAAAAATTACAAAAGTGGTTGCCTGAATGGGAAATAAATCCAGTAAGCTTGCGCATGGCAACCACATCCGCAATGGCTGTGAGGATGGCAACACGGATAAAGGATCCTGATGGACCTGTTGAGGTGGGTGAAAAATGGTAACCTTGCCATAGCTCTTTGAGCTCCTTGATGAGTGGAATTAATAAATAATTCAATTGAAGGGAAGTTGGCTCCTTCGGACCAGGGATTATTCCTGCAACATAGACATTCTCTGGCTTCAATCTTTCACTTGGGGGGAGATTAAGACAAATAAGCATGATAGGTCCAATGCTGGCCAACCGGGTGGACTTTCCATGTGCATTAAACCAGTCCACATAAATGGAGAAGGCCAATGCACCAGGAATGGACATGAATGGGGGGTCATGGATATTTCTAGTGCCAGTGAAGCGTCTCCAGACCAATCCATCCCAGACGTCACATTTTGGGGAATCTTTGGGAGTTTGGGATTGTTGATGTTGATGCAGAATTTCCATAATTCCAGCCCGCTGGAGAAATCTGGCAAGCCAATTTTTGAATGGTTGATAAATGAAATGTTTTGTTGGTATAAATTTTTGCTTCATGTTGGTGGTGTTTTGGGTGTGGGCTTCAAATGAATAGATGAATTTGCCTAATGATTGTGTGCAAGGGGGATCATGATCATTTGGGTCATTATGGCGTTGACAGTGGGGTTGGTCAGTTGTGACTGATTCAGTAAGGCCATTAAGAGAGAAACATTGAGGACAACATATATAGTTTTGAATCACTGGCTCCAATTGGAGATGTTCAAATATGGTACTCAGATCTTGAGGTATATGGAATGCAGGAATGGGGGGACCACCGGAGCTTGAGATGCTGGACTTGATCAGCAGGTTTAGGGAGGGGTGGAGAATGCGTGAAGCCCTGCGGGGTATATTATACCTTAATGATAGAATGGCAGATATTATCATTCCTAGGTCTTGTGGGGGAAGGGTTTGACTGCCACTATATGGTTTCTGTGCAGTTGAATTGAGACCCGCTGGAGTTGGGAAAGTGCTTTGGGTCAAACGTGAATAATCAGCTGGGAAGATTTGATCCAATAGAAGTTGTGGGCACTCAGATCCTGATGCAGAAGTAGGGATGTTTGGAAGAGATTTGGGTGCAATGGTTGATTTGAGCTTTTTAATGTGCTGTTTATATTGGAAAGGTGTGAAGGAAACTCCAGGCCTATCACCCTCAGGGGAAGAGTGTGTTTGAGTTGAGAAGTGTTGACACATGCATATACGCATTGAGGAATAGCGGCGGGTTGTCATTGTTGCAGGAATTGGGAGTACGGTTGGTTTGTGTATAAATATCTATGGCTGATGTGAAAGTGTTTAGGAGTGTTATTAATTGACAAAAAAATTGAGTGAGTATTTATGAAGGGGGAGATGATTTGAGCCATCTGAGAATTTTATCCCATTTGTAATGGTGCGTGAGCTGCAGCTGATGGAGTGTAACATGTCTCATCTGGATGGCGGAATTGGTTAGGAGTTTAATTGGGTAAAATGCCATGCTGCTCAATGCTCATACATATACTATTTTATTTACACATGGCGATACTGCGGTTTTGACCCTTGAGGGGTGTTCCAATAGGGATGTGTCAACATTGATTTGAGGGGATTGACATTCAAACCATGTACGCTGGCACGCCATCGTACATGGCTTGAACCTTATTACAGACATAAAGATATAACTCTATTACATAAAAGGTTGGAGTGTACCTAAAGTCTTGGTATTTGGTTTGAGTGCAGCAGGCTTTTAATCGGTTGGAGTGTGATTTGGATTGTTTTGCCTTTCTTGTAAAGGTGATGTCTCTTTTGTGGGTAAATCCTTCATGAATATACCCCTTTACAGATGTACAATGCTGTGGAATTTCAATGCATATATTGGCAGTTTGGATAATTCACAAAATTTGACAATGGGGAGGCAGAAATGTTACCAAATATGATTACTTATGGATGATGGGTCCCCTTTGAGATCAAGGAAATATTACATTATATGGTGGTAGGCCGTGCCGGGTGGTTTCCGATAAAAGCGGAGGAGCTCAAGAGGAGGCAGGGAGGATTCTCCTAAAAAGAGGCTTATTGGACTTTCACGCAACATTTAGTTCCAACTATTCATAGAATTTCTCTATTCTAAATTTGAAAAGATTTCATCTCATATCACTCTATTTTATCATAATACTGAGGTGTTTTATCTAGTTAAAAATATTACTGTACTTTTTCGGCCCTTATGTCATCTTTCAAGTCACATAAATCCCGTTCAGGTTCTGTTCATGACTCAAATAGTGAATCTAGCATAGAATATGTTCAAACACAGTCACCATTGAGCCCCAACATTCCTCTCACAACCCCTATCGCATCCTCAATGAATGTATCAGGTCTTAACATTGATGTGGGCAATCCAAAGGCTCCAACTTCAAGCACTTGGTCGATCCCAAATATTTCCGTCACTCCAATTCCCCCGAATCCCACTAATACACAAATGCATGTGTCTGAGGGGCCGGAAGGCACACGCTAATCCCCAATCAAAATATCCACATGAGTTCCTCCTTAATCCCGGTCGGAATCCAGTCGCATCCCAGGATCCCTTTGGCCAAAGTAAACAGCCAACCCTCAATATTCCATCAGGATCTCAGGTTCATGTGGTTCATGAAAGGCACGTGGATGGGGGACGACGAAAAAGACCATTGGAGAATGTAACTTGGAGTGGTCTGTCGGAGGGAAATCCAGGATTGACGCTTCATCAAAGTAAGTCATTTTAATATCGGTGTATAACCTTTTTCACAATTTGATATGTTTGTTTCATGGGTTAGATATGGCACCTAAAGGCAAGTCAGTCCGATCTCAGGAGCCAATTGAAGATTGTGAGTATGACCAGTCTTCATTCATTTTTTGATGTGTCAACTGATGATGTGCATGGCAGGTGATGAACTGTATGCATCTTCACCTCTGGTCCATAAAGAGAAAGTCACTGGATGTCATCATCCATATTCTTCCAAACCAAGAACAGCTCATGCCAGTTCATCAAGAGAAAAAATGGTGGATGATGAGGATGAGAACATGTCTCCGACTCAAATGGAAACAAATGATGAAGCAAGGAGTGACAATTTCACGGCGCATGATCATGGCACTCAGTCAAATAATGAGTTCACCCATCCTCAAATGCCCCTTGCCCAGAGTATGCTTGAACAATCCGAGGTCAGACAGCAAAGGAACCAGGCTCGTAAAGCTCACAATGTGGCGAAAAGTGCAAGCCAGAAGGAGCAACAAAAATGGCTGAAAGCAGAACTTCCAGAGAATGTCCATGGAATGAGATCAGCAGTACATGCACATTGCCTGTTCCTACTCAAAGTTAGGGATAAGGATTTTTCCTCACTACCAGCACCACCAAGCACAGAAGAGCGTGAGATTGCAATTCAAGTGGCTGGTCATCTCGGATATGTCCCCGAGGATGTTTTCAATGAGCCATCAACACAGGTTCAGTCTCAGGGCTTCCAAAGCTACTGCGAAAATGAGCTCCACAAGCTAGGACTAAAGCTATTCACTTGGGACTGGGAGAGCTCATGGCAACATCCGTTCAATGAGCTGATGTCTATGGTGTTTTACCGTACATTCCGTCTTGCACTAGTCAGCACCGAGTATCATCATTACTGTTGGAACAAGGATCATAATAACTATGGGGTCGTAGCGGCTTTAATGGAGCGATATTTCACTTATTTGAAAAGAGAATGGAAGTCTATTCAAAAGGATGCCGAGTATTTGGTTAAAAAGAAGGAGAATCAAAAGCTCGCAAAGATTCGTCAAAGGGTTAGTTAATGTCTCTCTTCTTCATTGTGAGCAAAGACTGATGATGATCTACTTCATTATGTGCAGACCTGTGAGCGCCGTCGTGAATGGTGTGATACGGCTAAATTTCCCATTCTAGCATCACAATTCAATGACCCTCGAGTATGTTCAGATACTGAGGAGGTACTGGAAAATGGCCGTCAAGTTTACCGCAAAGTGGGATTACGCTGGCGCTCCCAGTTATTTAATGAATTGGTATTAAAAATGGATCGAGACATAGAGTTTTGTAATTGCATTAAAAAAAAGGGTAAAAAAACTATTGATAGATTGCCAGAATTACGATCGACAGATGATGGTGATATTCCAGAAGGCTTATCATTTCAGGTATTTGATCAAGAGTGGCTCAAAGGCTGTAGTAAGATGCAAACTAGCGCCCTCAAGATACTTGACATGCCAGTTATTAGGCCAAATGGTGATGCTCTGCAATAACTTAGTAATATAAATGTATAGCACCGTTACAAATTAACATTTTGTGAATTATTTGTGCAGGTGTAATACAATCTGAGTATTAATCCTTAAAGATGCAACTTGCTAAATATGTCAGAATATAGACAATATGAGTTGGACTGTATCACCGTCTCCCTTAGAAATAATACTCTATTGCTCATTTTCATTGAGAAAATATTGAAGGAGTTCGATCCAGCTCATGGTGTTCATAATTGTGGACCTGTGCCAGAGTCAACAGGAGTTATCAACTTTGTCAATCACAAAATATATAATATCAGTAAGGCTCACGCAGTTAATGATTTTTTCTTTTCTTGGACCTATTGGTGTTTGGAAAATGGCATTTCCATAAGGAAGGATTTTAGAATAGCAATACAATTAGGGTCAAAGATGATCTTGAAAGGTACCTTCCGCATGTTGACCTCAACTGAATGAGGAGTTATACAGTGGATGACCTTTACAGGTTGTTGTTGGCCAATACGATGGAGTCGATCAACAGCCTGAGCCTCAATGGCTGGGTTCCAATTGGGCTCCTGGAAATGTGGATGTCAGGGGCCGCAAATCAGGGCAGAATTTTGGGGGTCCCCTCACCATTAAATAGACCGTATTAGCACAAGTTATATTGAGGCCAGTTCCAGCTGCGGCAATGGATGCAATCAGTACTTCACATTCAGGATTATTGAAGAAAGTATCCAGTGCCTTCTCCTGTGCTCGTGCTGTAATTGTTCCATCAATTCGTGCTGAAAGGATAGAGTGATGGGCAAGGGCAATACCAATTCTACGATATGAAAAAGTCAGATGGATTCAATTGGTAATGGATGCATATTAGAATTAACGCACAAATCTAGAAATTGGGTCCATTGGGAGTAAACCACCGATTTGGTTGGACCACACCTTGTTTGTTTGTTCTTCATTAAGCTTTGTAGGAGGTGTGCAATTTTACTACTCATCATGCATGTTTCCACATCCACAATAGTTCGTGTGATTCTTGGGGAGTTATCCTGAGTGCTCCTGCCCTCGGGGTCTTCCAACTCCGCCTCCGCAATTGTGTTAAGCATGATGTGATGGTTACAACATATTCGCAGCTTATTAATATTTCTGAAAAATTCTCCTGGTCCTTTGCTTTTGGATGATAGGAATTCTTCATATAATATGGAATATTCTTGCTGCATGGTCGGGTTGAGTGGGAGCAGCTCATAATGATGGCTAATAGTGGGGAGGGATTCGAGATGTGTGGTTTTGGTGTGGCGCAAACTTAAATGCCGCAATGCCAAATGCAAGATATCATTGCTGTAAGGTTTGACTATGAAACAATAAGTAAAAATTACTAATTTATTACTTATTGTACTCTAAATGTCCTTATAAATTGAATAAATAAGATTAAAAATATAATAATAATGAATAATTATTATTATTATGGCGTAAAATAATTATATTATTAAATAAATATAATAATATAATTTATATTATGAAAATATAATATAATAAATAAATATATTAATATAAAATAATTAATATATTAAAAAGCTCTTTATTATTGTTACCAACAAATAATAAAGGCGTAAAAAATTGTTTTTTATTAATAAAAAACAATTAATAACAATAATATTACCAATATTAAAGTTATGAATTAATATAAATACTATTTATATTAATTAAAGAATTATTAAAAGAGTAATAATAGAGAAATTATTATAATAAGAGAAAATAACCTACTTTTAACACTTAATATAATAATTTTGAAGTATTTTACGCCAAAAAATATAAATACAACCCTTCCAAATTGTATTTACAATAAAAATAAAGAAAATTACAAATTATTCTGGATTTTTACGTGGAAATGAGTTTTTAGAGAGATTTTTAACAAAAACAATTAAATAAATGATTTAACCACGTCAAAAGAGATGATTATAGCAAGGTGGTCTTTGGTCTTTAATAATATAACAGTTTTATATATAAAGAATAAAGAAATTACCTTTGATTTAATTGATTTAATGTTTTTGATGCGTCTGAGGGGAAAACAGAGTAAAAAGAGCTCTATTTATAGTAAATACCTCCCTCCTAGAGTCTAACAGGCTTCTAGTAGACGTGTACTGATCATATCCACTGGAATTGATTAATATTTTAAGGTTTGAGGGTGATTACATCATGATCAAACCATATTACATCATTATTGCACCATTATTTAGAGTTATCACTGTACTCTAAGTGTGATGACATCAGAGGCTTGGCAGAACCCCAAATTTCGTGGATTTTATTAGTTTTAATCATAAACTAATAGTATTCACCAATTTTATCACTATTAAGACTGTTAAACTTAATTTAAGGTTACAGTATGTGATCATAACAGCTCAATTTAAGCTCAAACTTTGAACCTCAATAACTTTTAAGGTTTTCACGCTACAGCAATTCAGAGAGTGAATTCTGATAGCCTGACATAACCTTATTATGCTGCCAAGAGCTTTTCATTACATCATCAAAACTCTAATTTTGATGATTTTTCTTGTAACTCATCTTTTCTGTCGAAATTCAATATTTTAAACTTCAAACCTTGATTTCAGGGGGTTATACCCTGAATTTAATAATAAAAATTACATCATTCTTCACGAATGAACTAGTAGAATCCAACTGTGTACTTTTTTTTAAGTTTGGAGCACTTTCACAACAAAGTGGTCAACAGCTCTGCTGGTTTTTATCAATATTTCATCATAGGTTTTAACCTTGTTTATAACTTGTAAAATAAAGTTCATATCTGTGTTCTTACAGTAATTACGTGGTAACTTTATTTTTGGTTCATCATTCTATCATGTATATTTTAGAAGATATTAGCTATGATCACTGAATATATGCGTTGACCAAAAAAGTGCATATATTCAGGATAATTCCTTAAGTATTGATTTTGGGAATTAGATTATTAATTGTTTTATATGTGGATTTTTGTGGGGAATCCACTGGTACAATTTATTTCACATGTTGTTTCATTAGTTTCTGAGATAAATAAGGTTTTATGGTTTTTATAAGGTATTATACCTTATAATTCCTTAAATATTGACTTTACAGATATGCCATAAAAGTGGTATATGTGTATTTCTCCATGGGGAATCCAATGGTATAATTTATTTCACATGTTCATTCATTGGTTTTTAAGTTAAACCAATTTTAGTACCAATTTATGGTATTTTTTGTATATTTGAGTAATTATTTTTAGTGTATAATTATTCTAATTAATTTTAATATGATTATATTAAAGGTATAATTATTATTAATCCTTTTTGTGACCTTATTGGATATTGCAACCTTTGGAAAGACTACTCAGGATGAATGGTGACCAGTTATCTTGATCGGCGCTCTGGGGTTGAGTGATGAATGATATTATGCCCAAAAGGTCATAAATGGTGTTGTGAATAGGTGTGCCCGTTAAACATATTCAACGGGATGAAAGGAGGCTATTAATGGCACGGTGAGTGGCAGTGTATTGAGAGAGAATATAGCTATAAGAGGGGGAAAGGGTTATTGGATATAAAAGGTAATTTGAATCATTTAAGCTCAGCCACTCACTGTGCTTCATCCAAGATTATACGATGCCAATTGATTTGAAAAATGAATGATGTAGAGGGATTGGTTTGCTTAAATTCTTGGGTGATAGTATTGTAAGAAGTGATGATGATATCATATTTTAAGATGTCGTCTTTGGATAATGAGTGACGAGTGGGACCATGGTAGATTTTGGAATGCAGCGCTCCAGCCTGAGCATGCTTGGATATTTCTGATTGCCAGTTGGTAATTAAGCGAGGGGGGCAGATGATCATGGTGGGCGTGGAGCGATGGGGGTTTGAAATCATCCGCTCTTTGGAGGTACCAATTAGAGCAATGGCCTGAATGGTTTTACCTAATCCCATATCATCCGCGAGCAGTCCCCCAAGAGGGGTATTGGTCGAAAGGGATTCAAATGAGCTAACGACCCTGTTTGTAATGATGTGCCTGGCATTGAAAGTGGATCCTGGGGGTGAGGTGGCCCAAAGGTTACGGGCTGATTGGCCATTGGGGATTTCTCGATCCCAGAGAAAAGCTAGTCCGGTCTTTTGATGAGGGAGGAGGGGGGTTTGAATAATGGCATGGGGAGGTCTGATCCACTGGGTAATTGGATCAGTTTCTGCTTGGAAACCAATGATGAAACAGCAGGATATGAAACTGGCGTTGAGCTTGAAGCGGGAAATGTCGGAGTGAAGAGTTGACATTGACTATGAGTATCACAGTCATATTCTTTGGGCATTTTAAGCTTGAAATCTTGCATTCGAAAGCTTTCCATTATGAATAAAATGTTTGGATACCTTGTGAAGAACATCAATGCTAGATTGGGTTTCTGAGATGAGGAGGGATCATTTGCATCAGTCATAAATACTCCCTCAACGAATAATATTTGAGAAGGATTGGATTGGCAATTTTCAATCCATGCGCCACCAGGACCACAGTGCATGAACGTTTTTGGTGCCCCAAGGAATGGTATCAGCGTTTTGGAAAGGGTTCCAGGTAGAGAGCCAATAGCATGCTGGTGATTGGGGAGATAAACAAATATGTTGTGTTGATTGTGCCATATGATAATCCAAGAGGCTAAGTGGGAATCCTCAGGATTTAAGGCTATATCACTATTTATTTGAATACAAATATTAATCATCCCAATGCAAAGTGGTTGTGAAGGGGTTGACATGATGGCTATTTGAAATTATTCGGGGACAGTTGGAAATTATATGATCGGGAGGGGTTAGCTAAAGGGAATGAAGAGGAATAAGCGCAGGTGGGAAACTTATATGAGTGGCAGCCACAGGGCAAAAGGGGGATGGCCTGTGGTTACGTGCATGGTCTTGATGGGGGTGGGCATCTTGGGCTGATAATTTTCATATCCAATTTGGGGCATATATCAAGGCAAGGTGGCCAAAATGTGGGTGCACCGATATGACTGCTGGATCTGCAGCAAGGTACAAATCCTTTGGTGGAACAAGGTTGACATTAGCATATCCGAAATTGGGTGGGTTGTAGCAACTTATTGTGGAGGGCATATTAGACGCATGCAGTCATGTTCGCTGGTGTGACAGCGAACATGGATGCATATCTTCCCCAGGTTAATTGTCCCACAGGGACCTACTGGGCAATGTTGGCCGTTTCAAAGGGCAATCTCACTGTGGGGATGTTTGTGTGTGGGCGGGTGAGATATGTTTGGTGGCGTGCCACCGAACATGACTTTGGTTTTGCGTGAAGTTTTCTGATGACAGATTCCAACTGGGCTTCAGGGGGGGAAGTGTGGCATGATCAAACGGGGCACCGACCATGAGGCATGATCCACATATACATTCACCCCTATTGCGTTTGAGGAGGCAGTTTATCCCCCGAGATTGGGATCACGGTCTTTGCCTCACGCGTATACAAAACTCCGGAGAAAGAGGCCACCCACCCAAGGGAATTTCTGGCTGCAAGCCAGGTGCCACAACTTGCGCAGGGCGTGTGAGAACGTGAAGAAAATTACCCGCGGTGGGAGATACCCACGCAAACATAGGCTGGGATTATTCTGATGTGGATGAGGCTGAAGCAAATCCACACTGATTGGCCTCAGGTTTGCACGCGCAAGCGGGTGAGCGTCTGCAGTAAAGCTGACCACCCGACCAAGAAACTAGCCGGTCGGAACACTGGCAGTAAAATGTCTTCCAGGCATGTGAAAGCTGCCTGTGTATGACCCATTGGGGGTGCGTATGAAAGCGTGTGGCTGCCCAACAATGAACAAGCAGGGCCAGTCATTGTTGGCCCCGACAATGGCACCGGAGTGAATCCACTGTTTGTGTATTACCCAAATAATAAGTCATCCCATTATGACCCACTTTCATTAACTCGGATTACACCCGCGTCTATGCCATTGTTAGGCAGAGCTCTGCAAAAAGGTGCACCAAAGGGATGCAGTTGAGATATATGACTCAATGGCTTGACGTGATTTTCATGTTACATTGCTGAACAGCTTTTGCTCTGCCCAGCAGCATACATTTACACAGGTGTACTGTGTACTACAGTGTTGGCTGTACAGATCAGGAAGGTGTTATACTACTTGAGCCTGCATGCACCTTCTGATCGTTTGCATATACGTAGCTCATGTGCCACATGCTCAGCATTGCGTTTCACCCGATTTGCACACGCAATCTGAGCATATCATGGTCAAAAGCACCGTGTGAAAGTGCTCAGTAAAGCCATGGAATGAACTATTTTTGCAATAGTTCATTGGAAGGCTCAGTTTGGAGCACTTCACCAAAGCGTGTGAAATGCTGCAGCTGGCTGAAATGTCCCCTGATGCTGTGCCAAATGCTCAGATTGTGGGCATACAAAAACGACTGAGCAATGGCTCAGCATGGTGCATTTGATATTTTTATATCAATAGTTCAATCACTGTGCCATTAAAATGTTCAGCCACTGAGCATTTCAATTATGAACCGAAAGCAAACCTGAGCAATGGGTCGAGGCAAGCTCACGCTATATTCACTTGTGTTACAGCCCCCCCCTTTGTTCACATACTATTACCAAGCCATACGGGTGGTAATATTGCCGCGGTCACTTGTGACCAAATGCACCGGGTGCATTTCTGCATGGGTCACTTGTGCATTCCACCCACAATGCACATTCAACAAGGGCCTCACGACCACCCTCCCGGGTGATCGGGTGGCTATTTAAGGAAAGAAAGGGGATTTGACTGAGTATTGCAATACTCAGCGGTGCATTTGATATTGTTATATCAATAGTTGAATAACTGTGCAATTAAAATGTTCAGCCACTGAGCATTTCAATTATGACCCGAAAGCAAACCTGAGCAATGGGTCGAGGCAAGCTCACGCTGTATTCACTTGTCTTACAGCCCCCCCCTTTGTTCAAAGACTATCACCAGGCCATACGGCCGGTGATCTTGCCGCGGTCACTTGTGACCAAATGCACCGGGTGCATTTCTGCATGAGTCACTTGTGCATTGCACGTTGAATGCACATTCAACAAGGGCCTCACGACCACCCTCCTGGGTGATCGGGTGGCAATTTAAGGAAACAAAGGGGATTTGACTCAGCTTGACAATTCAATAAATTGCAATACTCAGCCAGACCCCCATTGTTCTTCTGCCTCACGCGAGCATTTCACTTCTCAGTTGCAGCATTCGCTGAGACTCAGCTTCAATTTTGCCCACACGCCTTGAAGCTGAGACTCTTGCGGGTGCTGAAACTGCTGAGATCGTCTCAGCTTCACCATGGTATAAAAGACCATCTTCACACGACACACACTTCACTTTCTTTCTCACCCGCTCCACTTCGTTCAACCTCACCCGCGTTTGTCCTTGTGCGTATTCCCCCTCGTCTTCCTGCCTTTCCAGTCTTTTCTTTCGCACTCGACTAACCCCACTCCCCTTCCTGCTCGCTTTTTGTTTATTCTTCTGATCCGTTCAGAAGCTCCCTTCTATCCACCTCGTGCGTTACCTCTTTTTTAACTTTTGTCAACATTATGTACCGATATTAATATTTTTCTTCCTTCACGACTTCCTTCCAGAGTTTTAAAAACTTCCGACTAGAGCGTTTTCAATTTGATTCCGTTTTAAATTTATATAATTCATCGTATGCCTTCATTTTCTTTCTTGATTGTTTACTTTGTATGCAGTTACTAACCTCGCTTGTTTTGTTTTTAGATGTCGTGCACTTTATGCACCAAGCGGGGTATCCCCTGCATTCGTTCCTCGACGACGAACGACGCTTGTGATGCTTGCCGACAAGCACACAAGAAATGTTCGTTCGTTGTCCGCCCCTTCCGACCACGAGGCCAGAGGAGTTCTCGCCCAAGACGCCCTTGCGAGGACTCCTTTGTGGTCGACGATGATGAAACCATTTCCAAGCGTGAATGGACGCCGGGCCCCCAAACAGGCCAACGGGAACGATTCCGGACGATTAGCCCTGTCCCCTCCAGTATCGATTTGTCCACTCCCCCTCCTAGGCCACCATCCAATGGTCACTTCACTCCTTGACCGGAGTGAAGTGATTATCCGGCCGATGAAGGATGGCGATGGCGAGAGGACATTCGAGCTTGGGCTGATCGTCACCATGTCTTGTTACCGATGGGATTCAAACGCCAAAGTAAGTTTTATTTCTCCTCCTTATCTCATTTCTCTTCACGCAATAATATTGACTTTTTTCCATTTCTCATAGAACAAAACCCCCCGAATCCCCCCCGACAAGACTCTCCCGTTGCTAGTTTGCCTCGCGAGCAAACCCCCCCGCAACCCACTCCAGGCCCGAGTGGCACCCGATGGTCTGAGGAATTATTCGGCGGTAAGCAGCCAAAGTTTCATTTCATCTCCACTTTCACTTTCGAGTCGAGTGAACTGACTCTTTCTCCTTTTTTAGAACTCTCCCGAACCGCAGAGCCACCTATTCCTGGCCCAAGTCCAGCGTCCCAACAACCTGAGGACGATACCACTCGTGAGCCAGAACCTGAGGTGGCTCCTACGCAATCCACGGAGGAACCTTTTGGTAAGTCACCACTTCTCCTTCTTCACTCTTCTCAACTTTTCCTCACCATTTTTTCAACCGTCTCCAGATTGTCCTGCCACTCCTCGCTCAATAATCATCATCGACGATACGCCCGTGGGATCCCCAGTTCCCCATCCCCCTCCCCCTTCTTCTTACCCGACTCGCCCACCTTCCCCTTCCATTCCCCCCCCCCCTCCACTCCAACCCCAGTTCCCTCCCCAGAGATCCCTTCCAGTGCCCCCGAGAACCCCAACGCCTCCTCCCCCCCGGTGCCAAGCTCGTCTCATTCCCACGATGACGCTCGCCAGGAATTCACCGACCTGCGACCGACCCTAATGATTCCTTGAGCAATCGTCCACGATTCGATCAACCAAATCTTGTTGGAGCATCGTCGCTTGCTCCACATGATTCCTTTCGTGGATGCAACTCATCGAAATGAGATGCACCGGGACTTCCGGGACGAACTAAACCGCCTCCTTGCCCAGGCACTGGAGGCTTATCCAAAGGAGGACATAACCGGGATAGTCTCCAAATTCCTCGAAAAATAAAAAATTTAAAAAAAAATAATCCCATTATTTCCACTTTTGATCATTTTTAATACTCTCTTTTAAATAAATTATTATTATGTTCAAATTCTATTACATTCTTTGTTCACGTAAAAATTACTTATTTCCTCCTTAGAGAAAAACCCTGATTGCGTGAGAATTATTTTTGTAAGTGCCCCACCAAGAGTTTGAGTGAGTATTTGTTTTCGTGAACCTCTTTTTCTCAAAATGCGCCAATAGTTGCCGTTATCCTCTCCTATATTTTCTTCTTCCATGGTTTAGAGCCATCCCCATTCTTAACTGTAAAAAAGCGGCAGGTTCCCGTATGTGAGCAATCTAGTCCAGATTCGTGAAACATGGCCTTTCCTATGGTCACACGCTATTAATCTTACTCATGTATTGAATTGTTTAAATTGTCTGGAACCTTCACAAGCGTAAGGATTGGCGTGTGAGTTGTCGGGAGGCTGCACAGGCGTAAGGATTGGCGTGTGAATTGTTGGGAGCCTGCACAGGCATAAGGATTGGCGTGTGAATTTTCGGGAGCCTGCACAGGCGTAAGAATTTGTGAGCATTGTTGGCAACCTTCCCAAGCGTAAGGATTGGCGTGTGAATCGTCGGAAGCCTGTACAGGCGTAAGGAATTTCAGCACTTTTGCGACCCTTCACAAGCATAAGGATTGGCGTGTGAATTGTTGGGAGCCTGCACAGGCGTAAGAATTGGCGTGTGAATTCTTGGGATCCTGCACAGGCCAAGAAAATTTCAGCATTGTGGGGAAGCTTCACAAGCGTAAGAATTGGCGTGTGAATCGTCGAAAGCCTGTAAAGGCGTAAGCATTGGCGTGTAAATTTTCGGGAGCCTGCACAGGCCCAAGGATTGGCGTGTGTAGCGCTGGCACCCCGCATAGGCGTAAGGAACTTTTAGCATTCTCAGAACCTGCAAAAGCATAAGGATTCCCGTGTGAAGCATTGGCATCCTGGACAATAGCAACAAACCAGGACAGATGTACGATGGCATGCCACCGTACATAATCCACTTCACCTCTTTTTCATGTCAGACACCCCATCTCCCGCACTCGAATCCATCCAATCCTGGTGTATATTGTCCTCTGCCTTATCCCACCATTACTTACCCAACCCACATGCAAATCTCCTCATTCTTTGAATCGGCATGAGATTGTATTACCATCCCTGATTTGATAGCCCACTCTCTCGGCAATCTCATAATAGCCATGGCTTTTTTGACGCATTGTTTTTGCTAACCTGCTTGAGCATTGTGCGGACATACCCACTAGTGTCGTGCTTTCGTTGTCCTGTGCTGGATCAGTATAATGAACAAATGTACTACTGGCCCACACTACCTGAATGAGCCCATGACATGCGGATAGATCAATCCAAAAATGTTCATTTGGGAAAATCAATTTTCCACCTGTACACCGCTTTGACGCATCTCTTTGAATTTGGCCAGTCCGCTTATCAGCTTGAAACCACCATCCCGAAGCATACAGCAATGCATCCTTATCAAGATGAGGTGAATTTTTGAATCCATTCATGGTGAAAGTGAGTGCGGAAGCAAACTCGAATGCACCCTGATTTGCCGGAATATCGCCTTCATAGTTGACTTGATCAAAAGACGGAACCCCCAATGAATTGTAGCAATTTTGAATCCTCTCAAATAAATTATCCCCAACATATCGTAAGGATTGACCTAGAATGCAGCCCACCGAGCTAAGATTGGGACCTCGGTCCCGCCATTCATCTTTTGCATTTTCAATTTTGCCAGCACTTCCATACAGACCAAATTGTTCATTCTTTGTGGTGCATTTGCGCCACCCAATCGCAAACATAAATCCCTCCAGTAATGCTCCATTTGTTGCAATAGGGTCGGTGAATCTCTTTTCGCGAAATAGGAATTGTGATAATTCATCCCATTGATCGACCTCGACTTCACTCATTGTTGTGAATGGTCGGAATTCGACAAGGGCAATGAGTAATCCGGTTGAAGAGAAAATTGCCACACGCCCACAGTGAATGCGTTTGATCTGATTGACATCCACAACCCTCCGAATTTCACTTGGGGTGATATTTGCTGATACTGGCATTGATATTTGTGCTGTTGGGCGAGAGGAGGAAAACAACCTATTCATTCGGGTCGTTTTGCGCTCATTTGTCTTTTGGGATCTGCTACTATTCCCGAGTGGTTGAGGGATCACTATGTGTTGAAGCACACAAGATATCAGATACTGCCAAGGAGCTTTCTTCGGCACACATCCTTTGACTTCCCTGTTGGAGCCCACATAACATTGGCACAATCTGAACCGACTAAAGCCAATGTTCTTCCGTGGGGCCCAATGAGGGTGCCACATAAATGTGGAAGCATATATACACTGAGATTAAGCGAGTAACTCACACTTTCCTTCCTCAGCCCGACGCTTTCTCGCGAGTTCCCTTTTACGCTCTTTTCCTTTTTTCGTGAATGGCATGCTTTCAGCAGAAAATGAAATGAAACCGAATGATTACTGATTTCTTAATATCACCTAAATTGGATTGCGGTGGATGAATCTTTTTTAATTGCGGCTAAAAAGAAAGCTCACGCCTGACCTTGGCAAATTCACGATCTCAAATACCTGAACCTGAAAATTGCAGTGGATAGTGCATTATTCAATTTTACACATTGATGTTCCCATGCAATCACTTTCCAATCCAACCATTTGGAATATTGCAAGCACACGCAAATGCAATATGCATCCTGCTGCGGATCCCTAGCTATCCTAGTCCTCTTGAAAGACACAGGAACATTTTGCCTATTATGGGCTGGCGGGAAGTGATAAACGCGACTTCCCGCAATGCACCCGCGTGTGCTACTCGCGGGCACATCGCCTGACTCAGCTTGCGTCTTGTCGGAGTCTTTGCAATGATGTACGGAGGCATGCCGCCATACAATTACTATTGGTACTCAGACTGTGGCATCCGGGCAGTAGTAGGATAGGAAGTCATGATTATTAAATTCATAAATAACTTTGCAAAATTCAATTACAATCTATCTAGTACAAAGCTAATCTAAAACGGGTCAATCCTGGTTGTGAGTTTAGCTGACCTGGGTACCGTCAAGGTGACCTCATCACTTGAACCAAGCCCGCGTTTCGCCACCCAGGCATCACCAAAGTCTAATACTAAGCATCGTGCAAATTCAAATCTAAGAGGTACAGCGGGGTTAAAAGACTCTGATGAGAAGAAACTTTTATTCAGTAAATCACATATATACTTATTAGTACGTAGCCACACTGGCTCCACTAGATTTTTACTTTCTGAAAGTTTTGCGGAAATGTCAATTAGTGATAAAGCCCCTTTAACTGAGCTTGTTCTCCAGTCATCTGAGCATACCATCAAACCACGAACCCCCGCCGCACAGAATGCCGCTAATATACCATAGCAAATTCGATTTATTCCGAGATTCTTGTGACACGTCAAAAGATCTTTGATGGCCTCATTTTTTTTTGAGTTTGTGAGTTTGCCTTTGATGCCATTAACTTCGACCTTTGTATGTGCACGTACCATGTTGTACGCAATCATCAAATGGATAACTGTATCCATTAGATCCTCCAGGTTCTTGTGCGGCTTTGTGGATATCTCATTTTCAGCCCCGCCACCTTCAATGCTGAGTTGGGTTGCACGTTGCTTCGATTTACTCAAGCAGGAGGCAAGGTATTCAACTGCTCCCCGTTCGAGTCCAAGAGGATCGGTCGAATTTGATGTTGGTGCAACATATGGTTTGGGTGCAATCACATTGTATGAGACTAAACTAATGGATTCAAACATAACATTTGCCCAAAAATGTTTAACTGGATTGGCGGGGTAAAGAAGGCTCTGAACCATTTTGAAGAAGGAGTGTTCTGATTTTGGGAGATTATCTGGAGGTTTAGCTGATTCCTTCATCAATTTGAGATTCCAAATGTTGTGATCAAAAAACGCTTCTGTTTCGGTTGGCTTAAAAAAATCTAACCCTGTATATTGCAATTTATATCACCAGTCAACAGCCAATAATCATGTATCATGCCCAAAGATAAAACTCACCTGCCATCTCAAGGTCCTCCAGCCAGGCCGACATTTTAAGCTCTCAGTTACTGATCACCTTAATACCAACAGGAAGAAATGTATGAGCATCCTTTGTTGGTAAATTGTCCCATCTATTTTTGTAAATCCTATTGATATTATCAAGCCCCCTTTTCCATGATTGTTGAGAAATATTGGAATGATAATTCAAAATGCCTGCAAACTCTTCCATGCGGGATAAGAATATTCCTTGAAAATTCGCAGCGGATGACACTTCAAGCTCAGCGTCGGGAATTATATCAGTCATATCTCATCCCATTGTATCATGTTTAATTGTTTCCCTTTCTTGAAAGGCTTGAATATTCCGAGGAGAGGCGGCAGGGGTTGCATCATGCATTGTTTCATTGGGTATCGGGGGGCTTTCAGTATGTGGAGCTTCATCATGGATTGTTTCATTGAGTATTGGGGGGGGTTCAGTATGCGGAGGTTGATTATCAATATGGTCCCCTTCAACATTGATAATTTCATGACCTTGATCGCGCGAATCGTTTGCGGCTTCAAAGGTACGGCGTTTTTTGTTTGTTTTTTTGGTCGCATGTATATTTGGTCTTTTTCCTAATCCTTTGCCTGGAAATCCAATTACGACTCGAGATCCTTCAGGTAGAGATTCTCCCACCTCCACACCTGCCCATATATTGTAAGCAGCTATTTTTATCAATTTTGTTTTGAAGTATTAATGGACTTACGGTTCAAATCCATTTTGAGCAGGCTCATGGCTTCAGCAATCTTTTGACGCACATAATCAGGAATTTTACTATCATTTTGAATTTTTTCGAGCCTTGGGATTGTTTGAGCAATGTTGGAGACAAATTGTTCCTTGGATATAATTTCCACCTCCCCACTGAAAATTACATCATCTTGCCCATCATCTTCTGTCGGTGAACAAGGTTCAACAGTCTTTTCCTTCTCATAAGTTTTAAAATTCGGTTTCTGAGCGCTTGGAGGTTGACCTGAAATAAAGGCTATGACACAATATCAGGTTTTGAGAGATTTGAAATATTCAAGATGGATGCATACTCACATTCTGGAAGAACTGGTGGATCTTGATTATCTTCATGTGACTGGCTCTCTACTTCAATGCCTAATTGACGACTACTGGCGATATCAGAGATTTCACTTCCACTCTCTGGGGCTGAAGTTGGTCGTTCATTGAATTCAGTTGAATTTCCCGGGGTTTGGGCCATAGCGGAGGTAGTTTATTATGCAAATAGATGGTGATGAGTTGATTGATAATTTGTTTGAAAATTTTTGAATAAAAAGATCCAAATTCAAGAAAAAAGGTGCAATTAAAATAATCGCATTTGCAAAATGCGATTTGTCGGGAAATTGAAGGAGGCAATGTTTTGCAAATTACTTCATATCATGCAAATGAAATCACTTCCCTGTGAGACATTGAATAAAGTTGACTAGTGAGAAACCTACTAAAGTCAACTTTTGAACTATTCAATGCTCATGAGGTAAGGACTAAGCAAAGTGTTCATTTGATTGATATGAAATAAAATGGTTTTGTCGGTGAAACAGGAGACACAATTCTTGTCTTAAATAGTCCACTTATTAGGTTTTAATTTGTGAGTCTCATGATTTAAACCCTAACCACAACATGGTGAATATACTGACCAATATCCCCTTAGGTCCTGTTGGCAGAGAAGGCCACTCAGCATATTTCGGCAATTGCGTTCATCGTGTACGCCAACAAGCCACCGTACTGTACACTATGGATGTAATACGGAAGCGTGAGGAGGGTAACTGTTGTCGGAGGCATGTCGGGAGGGCACTACATGAGCGTAAGGATGGTAAGCAGTGTCGGGAGGGAGGGTAACTGTTGTCGGAGGCATGTCGGGAGGGCACTACATGAGCGTAAGGATGGTAAGCGTTGTCGGGGGCATGTCAGGAGGGCACTACATGAGCGTAAGGATGGTAAGCAGTGTCGGGAGAATGTCGGGAGGGAGGGTAAGCGTTGTCGGGGGCATGTCGGGAGGGCACTACATGAGCGTAAGGATGGTAAGCGTTGTCGGAGGCATGTCGGGAGGGTACTACACAAGCGTAAGGATGGTAGGGGCGGGGGTGTGAAAGCGTAAGGAGTGGTGAGGATGGAGAGGGGCGGGCAGTGTCGGAGTCTCATCTGGATGGAGGGCGGTGCGGGTGCGTAAGCATGCTAAGCGTCGGGGAGGCGGAAGCCAATGAGGTGAAATTACACGAACGTTGCGCATAGTGTTGAAATGGGTTTGGGCTTTGAGTGACATTCTCATGTGACACATGTGACGATTGACGTTGTCTTGACGCTGACGTGACGTGACCCACTAAATCCAGTGACTATAAAGTGACACTAACGCGACTGAAGCAAGATTTTATACTGACCGCGGTGCGACGTGAAGTCAATCGCCGACGATTGACCCGAGATTCGCCCTGGTGTTGGCTTCAATTATTGAATCCAACATCCTCAAGTTATGAAAAAGAAGAATCAAATCAAAGTCCAAAATTATTCAATCAAGGTTCATCAGCCTTAAAAGATACAAATCAATCTTCAGAAGACCTATATGAAGGAATGCAAGTATTTAGTATAGGAATAATGGACTTTACCCAACAAGATTTCCATGAAATGATGACTAGAAGAGAAGGATCTCCTTATACTGCTTCAAGCCCTCTTACACCATTGGATGAAGAAGAACCATTTACCCTAGGAGACCTACTTCATGATGAATATTTCAATATGGGAGAAGTTAATTCAGAAGAATATCCCATACCTCAAGCAGTTCTTCAGCCAGGCCTTCAACAAAGTTTTGATGTAGAACCAGAACTTACTACATCAAATATCTTAATTCCAGAGTTTGCTAGTGGTCCAAAGAAAGAACACACTGAAAATAAAAATTATATTCAAACCTTCTCACCATCTAAAAATTCCTTGATACAGGAAATCCAATCAAACTGCACATTACCAACAAATCAACATGTTAAAGATATAAATGAAACATCATTAGTAAAAAATGATGCTCTGTTAACTGAAAACTTTGAAGAACCATTACCAACCCTTGAACAGTTAATTTTGGGGGAATCCTTCAATAATGATCAAAATCCCAATAAAAACCTGGATACCCCTCAACTTCAAAATTTATCTTTGGAAAGCCCCACTTTTGATGACACCCAAAATATACCTGGCCAGAATAATTCACCAGAAGACATATGCAGTTTAGAATATGAGGATTTATCCCATATTTATAGCTTTGTAAGGGATACCCAAGGATTATCACCACCTTCAGTAATCTCTCTTGATAAAGATCCAATTGAAAAACCTACAGAACAATCAAAGCCTTTATCAAAGAAGAATCATATTCAAAACAAACCATTAAAATCAATTCTGAAAAAACCCACTAAATTCTTTGATAAAAAAGATAAAATTAAGGAAGAAAATTCAAATTTTATTCAAAATGACAAAGAAGATTATCAATTACAGACAATAGAGTTTCCAAGCTGCATAAATAGAAAGAAATTGAGAAAAACCCAGGAAAAGGGGAATTTCACACTAAAGAATGTTAAAGTGGACTTTGAATTCACTTTAAGTATGGGTGAATTCATCAACAAAAGAATCCCAATGGATCAAAGAAGAATAAAAGGGGAACTTCTCAGCTGTTTGACTAAATTCCTTTCCAAAACAAATACCAAACCAAGACTGAAGAAAAGAAATAAAAGAGCTAAATATAAATTCAAGTCATGTTAATGCTGACTTATTACATAACTCAACTTCTGTCTTTTTTCTTTCTGTTTTTTATTATTATTATCTTACTTATGTTATTTTAACTTATTTATTTATTCATTTTCTTTTAATTTTAATTTCTATTTTATTTTACGTATTATTTAGTAATTTAATTTAAATTTTAAATGAATTTATTCATAATTTAGTTTTTTAATTATTTATTGATGATTTATTATTTTAATCACTGAATTAACTATTTTGTTTTTTATAATTTATATTTTATTTCCTTTTATAACTTATATTTTATTTTATTTATTTCCATTTTTTGATTTGACTTTTGTCTTATTTTTTATTGTTTTTTATTGTTTTATTTTACTTTATTTTTTTATTTTTTTTAATTTTTTAAAGATTGAATACTTAAGCCACTCTCTCACATATTCATTTTGGGGGGGGGGCACAACAAGTTTTTTTTATATAAACAATTTTTTATTTTTTTATTTCTTTTAATTTTTTCCTATTAGATATCCCAAACCAAAAACATAAAAAAGAAAATATAAAATATATATATACAATACTTATATATAGATAATCAAAAAAACAAACTATTTTTTATTTATTTTTATTTATATTTTCCTATTTTTCATTACTATACCTAAAAAGAAAGATTGCCAAATTGTAAACAAAAACAAAAGAAACTGTTTTTTTTTATTTTATTTGTTTTCATGATTATAACTAAAAAAAAAGAAGAAAATACGGATTGCCAAACCGTAAACAATAATGTGGCTAAACAAAAACCCCCTGGCCACCATCGATCAATCTAAAAAACTAAAGTAAAAAAAAAGGTTTAATAAATAATAATTATTATAACTAAAAAAGCTTACAATTGATTAAAAGTAATAAGGCGGGACATCTTCACGCGACTTGGCGAGTCAAACCGCGGCACTAGATAAGGGGTTAATAAACAAATTAAGAGGAAGAATATCAACCAATATCAGCTACCTTAGAAAAAAAAGAGAGAAATGTACTGAATCATGTGATGATACCAATGAAGGCAGGATTGGACTGAGTTTTGAATGATCTGTTGCTCGTACTGAAAGGAGTAGTTGCTGGGGTCACAATGAAGAAAAATCGCTCCATATGAGCGTGGAGGTCGTTCATCTCCTGGTCGAATAGCCGAAAGTAATACGCAAATTCCTGCTGCAGATGGTGTTCGCAACGGCGGTACTCGTGACGTAGGAGGCAAGGAATGCATGGAAGTTGTAGTAGACGGGGAACTAACGGAGCGAAGTCGTCGGCGAGGATCACGGTCAATTTGAACCGAATTCAGAGCGGGTGGCGAATCTCAGGCTTCGGGAAGATGGCTGATGATTGGGTCAATGGGTGTAGGATCAGGATGTTCGGAAATGGCCTGTAGGTTGAAGTTCGGCATTCCATTCAACGGTAAAATAAACGAGGCCTAGAATAACCCAATGACGACCATGGCTACAATGGACGATTTCAAGACAGAACGGCATGGTTATAATAAAAAAAAAGCAAAAGGAGAAGATGATGATAATAAAAAAACAACAACCAAGCAACGAAGATATTATATATATATATATATATATAAAACAATGATCATCAGCTGATCATCTAAAAAAAAACAAGAACGACGAATTGATAAGAAGAAAAGACTCTCCTGGTGGCAACTAATTAAATAAAAAAAAAACACCACTCTTCATTCCCGAAGAGTGGCAAAACTATAAATTTAAAAAACAAGTGAGATCGTCAGCTGATCTCAAATATATATAAAAAAAAGGAAAGCGGTGTACCTAGCAACAGACCCAATTGGCAAGGGATTAAAACGGAATGCCACTCTTCATTTGTGAAGAGTGGCTCAATACAAAATAATATAAAAAAAATATAATAATAATAATAATATTATTATTATTATTGATAATTAATTAATTAAAAAAAATATAAAATAAAATAAATTAAAAAAATAAGAGCAAAAAATAAAAGAAGAAGATGACAATGACGAAGAAATACAAAGCACGGGTGGCTTTGGGGAGCAACAATACAGGTCAGCTGTGCGGCTGCACAGCTGAATGCATATTCAATACGCAAAATGCCTTGCGGCTATTTTGGTATTGATTTTTTTTTAATTCAAAACTTTAAAAAAATATATTAAAATAAAAAAAATAAACTATAATAAATTAAAAAAAATAATGAATTATTTCAATTAAAAAAAAAAATATAAATTAAATTAAAAAAAAACAAATATAATAAAATGTAAAAAAACTAATTAATTAATCTAAATAAAAAATATATAATAATACATAATAAAATGAAATAAATTAAATTAAATTAAAATTCAAAAAAATAAAATAATCAATTAAATTAAAATTAAAAAAAAAAATAATCAAAAATAAATAACAATATAAAAAAAATAAATTAAAAATAAACAGATAAAAAAATAATAAAATAAAAATTAATTGATTCAATTAAAAATATATATATATATAAAATTAAATTAAATTGAATTGAAACTAAAATAACAACATAAAAAATACTCTAAAATAAAAAATTAAATCAAATTAATATTAAAAAAAAAAAAAGTAATTCAAATTCAAAAAAAAAAAAATAAAAAAAAAAAAGATTAATTAAAAAGATTTAAATAAAATTCAATTAAATTAATATTAAAGAGAAGATCAAATAAATTAAAAAATAAATAAATAAATTAAATTCACTAAAAAAAAAATTATAATAATAATAATAATTAAAAATAATAAAATAAATAAAATAAAAAATAAATGAAAAAATAAAAAATTCAAGACAAAGCAAAATCAATAATAAATTAATTAATTACAGAATTATATTAAATTAATTAATTAAATAAAAAAAAAAAATAATAAATAAAAAATAAAAAATAAAAGGATAAAATCTTCTCTGCACCATTTAATAAAGAAAAAATATTTCAATATTTTTTATATTAAAATATTTTTTTTTATTAAATGGAGAGGGGTTGAAACCCTCTAGCTCTCAAAACTTCAAGAATAAAATAAACAATATAAAAAAAAAAAAAAAACCACAAAAACAGCAGCAACAAAATTATCTCAAGAAGTGGTCCTTGATAAGACCTTAAACTTTCTAAATCATTTTTTATCTTTCATCAAGCAATTCAAAAAAAAAAAATCAATAATCAATATGTGGTCCTTGACATGACCTTAAACTGTACAAATCATCATTATTATCATTTTTTATCAAGAATTTTATCAAAACAAAAATCTCAAGAAGTGGTCCTTGATAAGACCTGAAACTGTCTAAAACATCTCCTCAATTAAAACAAACAAAATTAATAATCATAATATTGGTCCTTGACATGACCTTAAACTGTACAAATCATCATCATTATTATTTTTTATCAAGAATCACAGGAAACAAATCAATAATCAATATGTGGTCCTTGATAAGACCTTAAACTGTCCAAAACATATCTTTCAAGAAGTTATAAAAACAAATTCAAGACTCAAGAATTGGTCCTGAGTATGACCTTAAACTACATCCTCAAAGTTTTCAACCTCATTTTTTATCTCAAGAAATCAATTTTGGGCCAGTGGAAATTATCAAACCTTTGCCACTAAATTATTTCAAAAAATAAATAAGTAAATAAATAATTAAGAAAATAAAAGAAAAAAATACCCTCAAGTAACTTTAACAACAAAATTTATAAAAAAAATGAAATCTCTCAATATTAAAAAATAAGGGGTGGTAACTTGTTTCTTATCATCACTCCTTGTGATTTTAAGTTTTGGGGGGTAGGGGGAATTTATTTTATCAACTCACAATTATTTGATATACTGTGTGATAAAGAAATTTTCATCAAAAAGAGGATGATAATATGTAGAGTAAAGAAGAAGAAGAATAACAAGAAAGAAGATAAAAAAAATGGAAGACACAACAGCAAGTCAAGAGATAAGGATACTATAAAAGAAATGAATATTTTTGGAGTTAAAGCTAATGAAGAAGAATGAAGAAAAACCAGTATAAAGAATTGCAATCAGTAAACACAACAAACTTTCATGGAAGTTGCAGTTTTTTTCTTTAGGATAACTTCTCCCTCAAGAATAAACCAAGTTCATAACTACCATAATACAACAAAGAACATCACGTAGCATTATATCTATCATGGATTAATAATAATAATTTATTCAAAACAAAAGAAATAAATTAACTCAAATAAAAAAAAGAAAACTCAAGACAGGGTATTTGTCCCTTAATCCTCACTGGAAATGCTGGGGACAGCAATAAATGGAGAGGGGGATGTGGTATACCTGTACCAGTTTGGATTAATGGACAAATTAAGCAGGAATATTTTTCAATTTTCCTTAGGCTTTTCCCAATATATTAGAGTATTCATTTTTTTCAAAATGAATTATAAGAAGGACTAACACCATTAAAACTCAATAAACTCCTTTTGTTAATAAATGAACTTGACAATTATGATGTGACACCCCAATGCACCACCCAGATGAATTAACTTTCAAGGGATTGGTTGACCTAAAAAAAAATATTTTTTTTATATATTTTTATTTCTTAATTTATTTTACTTCAATTTTCTTTAAATATTGTGGGTAGTAAAAATCAACAAACATATACTACAGCACAGAAGGTCCTAGGTACAATGAGGATGCATGTAATTAAAGTTCAGGGCAGAGTTGTAGCATAATAGGGGTCATAAATATTAATTAAAAGTTCATTTATATATCAAAAAGGTAGAATTGGGTATTTAGATGAAAATTAGTCTTTCTATTAATTTTGAGAAGGAAAAGAATATTAAATTTAGAGGGTTAAATATAGGAAGAGTGTTTAATTCAGGCTTAGGATATCATTGAAACAAGAAAAGTACAGGTGTATTGCATTCTCTGACTCTTTTGAGTGATCATTGTGATGTTAGAAGGAAGAAATTCAACATTTAGGGTGCAGAGAGATGGTAAAATGGTGTGAAATGTGAAAGAAAATAGGCTAGGAAGACAAGATTAGGCAGTAGAGATATCACAGTAGTATTACAGAAGGCTCAGAGCAAGATTACAGAAGTTTCACAAGGGTGTACTGTAATACAGTTACAGTTACAGGACACCTAGTTACAGAAACAGACAGGATAATACAGGAAAACTATAGTACAGTGGTCAAGGAGATAAGAATTCCAGGGTTTTCAATTGATTGAATAATCAATGACATCATCAACAGGAATTAAACTAGGATTACTAATCATGGAGATAAGGATTCCAGGATACTCAATTGATTACATAATCAATGACATCATAAATGACATCATCAACAGGAATTAAACCAGGATTACTAATCAAGGAGATAAGGATTCCAGGAAACTCAATTGATTACATAATCAATGACATCATCAACAGGAATTAAACTAGGATTACTAATCATGGAGATAAGGATTCCAGGAAACTCAATTGATTACATAAGCAAATGACATCATTTCCCCACAATTTCCCCACAATTTCAAGAACTCAATTGAAAATACAGGTCTCATGATCCAGCACCACCAAACCTTTTTTTATAATACAGGTCACATGTCAAAAACCCATATTGGAGACCTGAAAAATTCTAAGTCCCCTTTCTTTTGACACTCCCATGGAGGCCCTAAAAACTATAAATAGAGGTCCCTCTCCCCCTCTCAATTCTTTTTTCCTCATGGCCTAGACAGAGGCTCATCACAAAAACGTAACTTCTTAATATTTTTTCTGAAGGAAATCCCCTCCATCCATTCACATTATCCTAATTTTTCAGGAATACTCAGTAGCTAAGCTCAGAAGTATAGTTATCCCATCCCCATTCCTAAATTTTTCTCAGTAGCTAAGCTCAGTAGCACTTTCTGAGTGATTTATAATTAACAGTAGTTAACAGTTGGTCTACTTTAATTCATAAACTCATCTCATTGACTACCTCCATTCCTAAAATCTGCTCAGTAGCCAAGCTCAGTAGCATTGTCTGGGTGTTTTATAGATAATAGTAGCTAACAGTTGGTCTACATTATTTTATAAATCCATCCCATTGACAAAGTTCTTTACTCAGTAGCCAAGCTCAGTAGTAAATTGAACAATAGTAGTGTCTGTTATCCCAGGTTATCATCATAAAATTATTAAACCCTTCAAAAAAAATAGTAGTGTTTGTTATTATTAGTTATCATATTATCAACAGTGTTATCATCAAGATTGGGAATACCTCAAAGGGTAATTGTTCTCACTAAAGGAATCAAAACTCTTTTCTCCAGTTTTATATATTTATTTACTTGTGTTAAGGCTTACTAAGCCATTGTTTCCAGATCAAACAAAGTCTGATAGAGTCTGTTGAATATACTTTTCTGACCAGCCACCATCAAATAAAATAAATTGATTGTGAACTCAAGTCAAGATAATTCAGCATTTTCAGGAAGGGCAGTTCAGATTATTCTGACACACAAGCAGAGCAAGGGTTACAAGCTTGAACAGCAATCAAAACTGTTTTCTTGTAATTTCCCCTTCCAGGTACTGCCTCATTTATCCCACACAAGAGGAGTTCCCACAATACCAGCTCTTGAGCTTGCATATAAAACATCAATCCATTCTTCAACTGGCAAAACACCTGCAATGTTAGAGAAAGGTTGGAATACAAGACTTCCTTATGATGCCCTCAAAAAGGACTTAGTGGATATACATCCAACAGCAAGCAGTTTTAAAATAATGCTTGAGAAAGCAAGACATCATGCAAACAGATGTATGCAAGACTTTTTTAAATATTCAAAAGAGAGATGGGATAAAAGTTATAAGCCACTTGATTTTATGGTAGGAGACTTGGTCTTAGTATCAACTCTGAATTTTGATAATATCAAAGGCCCAAAGACATTGAGAGATTCCTTTGCATGACCATGTATGATAAAAGATGGACCCAATGCTGTGCAATTGGAACTAACAGGTGAATGTATGAACAAACACCCAGCTTTCCCTGTAAGTATGATAGAACCTTACAGCTCAAGTGACAAAGATTTATTTCCACTAAAAAATAAACCCCCACTTGAAATCCACCCTCTAGAAGAAGGAGAAGAAAAGAAAATTGTAAAAGTCCTTAAAGAAAGAAGGACAAGAAACAAAAAAGAAAGGGAATACCTTGTAAGGTAAAGAAAGCCAACTAAAGAAGATTAGCTCCTACTTGAGAAAGATATAACTAATGCTGATAAACTACTTAGAAGGTTCAGAAATGAAAGAAGACCTAAAGAATAAAAGAGTTAAGCATTATTGAGCTTCAAGACTAAGAAAGGTCTAATGAAGAGGTAGGACAGTGGATTATACCCTAATTAACTATATCATATTGTAGTAAGATCTTCTTTGGTTGTAGGGAATGTGAGCCTTTGAGATATGACAACATATCCAAAAAGGTCACAAGAAAACTTTACAATAATTATTCCTCCAAATAATTATCTTAAAATATGTAAAAGTACCACAAAAAGGCAGAATTGCTGGATTGACTTAGAATCTGATGAAAAAAAATGCAGAATAAGTTACACCATTAGATTCCCCATGTTCAAACACACATTTATAATTTTTATGGCATATCTGTAAAGTCAATAACTAATGAGCGATAAGCTAAAAATTCCATAAAAAGACATAAATTCTTATTTATTGCAGAAACAATGAAACAACATGTGAAATAAATTGCACCATTGAATCCCATATTAAAAACTACACATAATTTTTTTATGTAATTTCTCTAAAGTCAATACTTAAGGAATAAAGCTGAATATATGCACTTTTTTGGTCAGTGCATACATTCATGGTTTTTAGCTAATATCTCTTGAAATATACATGATAGAGAGTTAAACCAAAAATAATTTTAGCACATACTTACTGTAAGAGCACAGATATGAGCTTCATTTGACAAGGTATAGACAAGGCTATAATGTTTAAGGTTTTATTGAACAAAATTGCTAGAGCTGTTGAACACTTTATTGTGAAAGTCATCCAAACTTGAAATAAAGTGGATATTCATATTATACTATTTCATAAGTGAATAATGATGTTTTTAATCATAATATTAAAGGTAAAACCCCCTGAAATCAAGGTTTGAAGTTTAAAATATTGAATTTTGACAGAAAAGATGAGATACAAGAAAAATCATAAAAAATGGAGTTTTGATTATGTAATGAAAGGCTCTTGGAAATTTGATAAGGAGATTCTAAGCTATCAGAATTCACTCTTTGAAGGGCTTTATAATGTATAAATTTGAAGTTATTCATTATCAAAATTTAATATTAAAATTGATCATTTATGATCACTCACTGTAATCTTATTTTAAGCTTAACAGTTATATAAGTGATAAAACTGGTGAATAGTATTATATTATGATTAATACTAATAAAATCCACAAAGCTTAGGTATACGCCAAGCCTGTGATGTCATAAAACTTAGAGCTATAGTAATAACTCTAAATAATGGCGTAATAATGAGATAAGATGGTTTGATAAGGATCTAATCATCACTAAAGCTTAAAATAATGATAGTTTCCAGTGGATACCATCAGTACATGTGAGCTAAAATTCTGATGGACTCTAGAAGGGAGGAAGTTACTATAAATAGAGCCCTTTTTACTCTATTTCCCCCCAGATGCATCAAAAACAATAAAACATTAAATAAAAAGGTAAAATATTCACTCTTTATACATAAATCATTTATATTATCAAAGGACAAAGGAAATCTTTATTATAATCATCAATATTGACATGATTACTCCATTTGCTTAATTGTTTTTGTTATATTTCTCTATAAATCTTATTTTCCATGTAAAATTAAGAATATTTGGAGCTTCTCTTATTTTATATTGTAAATACAATTTAAATAGGTTTTATTTACATATTTTGGCATAAAATCTTTCAAAACTACTATATGAAGTGTTAGAAGTAGGGTATTTTATCTTTTATACTGATTTCTCTCTATTATTCATTTTGATACTTATTTTATCAATATAAATAGTATTTATATTAATATTGGTAATATTATTTTTATGAATTGTTTTTTATTATTAAAAACCAATTTTCTATGCCTTTATTATTTTCTGCTAACAATAATAAAGAGCTTTAAATATATCAATATATTTATGATATTATATATTTATATTATAAATCATATTATTATAGCTATTTAAAAATATAATAATTTTAAGCCATAATTGTAATAATTCTTTATTTTTCACCTAATAAGGACATTCATGTTACATTAAGTGAAATATTTGGAATATTTACTTATTGTTTGATAGTAAAACCTTACATCTGGGCATATTTCACAAATACAGGGGGGCTACACAGCACTCCTCTCACATGTGAGGCTGAGTCTATGATGAGGTTAAAATAGTGATATTTACATCTTTAAATACGACCGTGACATGGTGAAATTAATTTAAAAAAGGTTTGAGGAAGATATTGATGGTTTAAAATTGAAGTAATAAGGGCTTTACTATTAAGAAATAGTGGTGGTGAGTGATGTTGAAAGCCCTGGGTGCAGTCTTACCAGTTGAGTAACTATAATAAAAACTACAATACTAAGAGTTAAAGTATAGCTTACTTGTTCTCCAAGAGTATAAATCTTTCTGAAAGTTGTACTATGTAGGAATCTTAAGAACAAGATGAGGAAACCTTTTCTGGGGGAGAAAAGGCCTCCTTTTATCCTGAAATGGGGTGGAATTGCCCTCTAGACCATCCAGGTAGAGGAAGTGAAGATTCTCTCACTTCTGGGTACTGCCTTGTAGTTTCCACAATGCCTGTATACAATGTATTGGGCCCAGATGTTGTTTTAAAACTATATCTGGGCAGTTTTCACCAATACAGGGTGAAAACTTTCATCTGGGGACCACACAACCCTCTTCTGATGTGTATGACATGTAGAATGCTGTACAAAACATGTAGGGGACCCAACTATTGAATTAACTATGATGTATTGAAGTATAAACACCCTCTGAGAATTAAAGAGGGGGATGAGCACTTAACTTCCCTTAGAGCCAAGTATGGTAGTTATGAGTATTTGTGGATTCCATTTGGCTTAAGCAATTCTCCTGCTTCATTCCAAAATCTTTTGAATGATATCTTTGCATATTTCTTGCATATTTTTGCTGTGGTCTACTTAGATAATATTATGGTCTTCTCTAGTTCTGAGGAGGAACATGTCAAACATGTGGCCTCTGTCCTCCAAATACTGAGAGACAATACTTTTTTACTAAAGCCTCCAATCTTGTATTCAATTCTTCAAGTGAGGAATACTTGGGCTATGTTGTTTCAAGTGATGACCTAAAGATGGATTATTCAAACGTTGAGAAAATCCTCAATTGGCCACAGCCACAGAACATCAATGCCCTTCAATCTTTTCTTTGCTTTGCCGTTTTTTATTGTTTTTTCATTAAAAATTATTCCAAAAAAATTACTGCTCTCACTTCTCTTCTTCAAAATGATTCTGCCTCTATCTACAATGAGGAAGCTCATAGCCAGTTTCAGATACTCAAAGAAGCCTTCACCACTTCTCCTATCCTTTCCCATTTCAATCCTTCTCTACCAACTATTGTAGAGACTGCTGCTTCTGATTATGCGTTGGGTTCTGTATTGAGTCAGGTTAATGACTCAGGAAATCATCCCATTGCATTTGATAGTTGCAAGCTCCTCCCAGCTGAGCTCAACTATTAAATTCATTCCAAGAAACTCCTTGGCATAGTTTGCGCTCTTGAGTGCTGGAGAGCCCTCTTTCTTTCTTATTGTAATTCTTTTTAAGTCTTGAAAGACCACTCTTCCCTCCAATATTTTATCAATAGGCTGAACCAGTGGACTTGGACTTGCTCATGGCTGGCTCTTTTATTTCTTAATCTTCCTTTTTGTTGCTGCTCTCTTATGTTTCCTGTATTAGAAATTCTAATCTTATTACACTCTTAAGTGTACTCTGCCTTATTTTATCTTTGAGCTCTCCATAAGTGAGTGCCAGGCCCTCTTCACTTAGAAGAGCTGCTTTGACACAAAGCTGGGATTTCTTTCAGAAATGGTGAAAAAGGTTGATTGTTTTTCAATTAATGTTCTGAATTATTGCAGGCAAATTGAGCCAGAGGGAGCCAGGTCTGAAATTTATCTTGATGGTAACTGACTGAAATCCAAAGATACTGTTCTACAATCTGATTTATCCTCTCTGTCTGTCCATCTGTTTCAGGATACAAAGCAGTTGAAAGATCTCTTGATATCTTGAGCTTCTGACATAAATTGATCCAGAATGATGAAACACATAAATATTCTCTATCAGTAACAATAATTACTGGAAGGAAATGTTTGGAAAAGAGATGACTTATGAGGATTTGAGCTAAGTCCAAGGCAGTGATTGTTCCATAAGCTGGAATAAAAATTGCCATTTTTGAGAATCTGTCCACAACCACTAAAATTGAATCAAAGTTGTTTGACAGAGGAGATTGAGTGACAAAATTAATTGATAATGAGCTCCAAGGACCAGATGGAATCTGAAGAGGATTGAGTAATCCAAACTTCTTATGGTGAATGTTCTTGTTTATTGAGCATTGTTGACATGAGGACACATAGTCCATAATGAATTGATTCATGCCAGCCCAATGAAAATCCCTCTTAATGAAATTGAGGGTCTTCTCCTGGCACAGATGGCTAGCCAACAGTGAGTCATGACTCTTGCAAATAATTTCCAATTGAATTTTAAGATTGGTTTGAATGACTACTCTATCTTTGAATAACAACAATTTGGCTTGAGGTTCAATAAAATCATCTGATACTGATTCACCTTTTGCTAATTGCTTGAGAATTTCCTTGTATTCTTTTTTAATTTGTTCAGCTACATCTGAAAGCATTTGCACTTTGACTGAGAAGAATCTTGACTCTTGAATTCAATATTGCTTAATTACTTGATTAAAATTTTGTGGATTTTTGCTGATGAAGTCCACCCCCCTCCCTAGGTAAACGTCTTCTCAAAGTGACAAGGAATGTGGTAAAACGGCCAGTCTTCCTGGGCAGTAAGTGATAGTGAAATGAAACTCAGAGGGAAATTCAGCCCAACAGGCCTGAAGGCAAGTAAGAACTTTGGAAGACATGAAATACAGAAGAGAAGAATGGTCTTTCAAGACCTTGAAAGAATTGGAAAGAGAAAGAAGCAAAGTTCTCCAGTGCTTGAAAGCCCAAACTATGCCAAGGAGTTTTCTTGTCATGTATTTCATAGTTAAGCTCAGCTGGGAGGATCTTGCAACTATCGAATGAGATAGGATACTTTCCTTAGTAATTAACCTCACTCAGTACAGCACGCAAGGCTTAATCAGAAGCATCAATCTCTAAAATAGTTTGTAGGGAAGGATAGGAGCAGTGGTGAAGGCTTCTTTGAGTATCTGAAGCTGACTAAGAGCTTCCTCATTGAAGATAAAAGGAGAATCTTTTTTGAGCAGGGAAGTGATAGCAGTGATTTTTAGAGTAGTTTTTAATTAAACAATGATAGAAATTGGAAAAGCCAAGAAAGTATTCAAGGGCTTTGATGCTCTTGGGCTGAGGCCATCACTTGAAACAACATAACCCAGTTACTCCACACTTGAGACATGTAATACACACTTTGAGGCTTTAGCAAACAAGTTATTTTCCCTCAGTCTTTGTAGGACAGAGGCCACATGTTTGACATGTTCCTCCTCAGAACTAGAAAAGACCATAATATAATCTAGATAAGCTACAACAAAAATATCCAAACAATCTGCTAATATATCATTTGCAAGATTTTGAAATGAAGCAGGAGCATTAGTAAGGCCAAATGGCACAACCAAATACTTATAACTACCATATTTGCTTCTAAGGGAAGTTAAGTGCTTATCCCCATCTTTGATTCTTAGGAGATTATATGCACAATGCAGGGCTATCTTGGAGAAGATAGTGGAACCATTGAATATTCCAAAAGCTGGTTTGTAGGAGGAAAAGGATACCTTTTATTCCTAGTGACAGCATTTATTTTGCGGTAGTTAACACACAAAAAAAGGCCACCATCCTCTTTATTGACAAAAAGGACAGGCACTCCTGTTGAAGAGGAGCTTGGCCTAATGAAACCTTTCTCTACATTTTCTGAAATGTAGGCCCGCAGTGTTTATGACTCTTGATTTGATAATGGGTAAATAACACCAACTGGGGCTAGAAGACCCTCCACTTTAATATGATGATCACAGGTGCAGTGTGGAGGAGGTTTCTCTGCCTTCACCTTGGAGAATACATCCAAATATTGGTGATAAGAAGGAGGGACTACCTTCAGCACATTTTCAATATCTTCTGGCTCTTCCTCCTCATCCCACTGCTCCTTCAGGGATGCATGAAAGGTAAAGGAGGAAGGTCCATATCCCCTTGAAAGAGATGAAGTGAATGTGTAGAAACATCCTCTCCAACATTGTTTATCTATTTGAAGACTTTATCTCATGATTTAATTAATGAATGAGAGGGCAGGATGGAAGGGATATGGACAGAATAAGGAAGGGAAGATGTCTTAAGTTCACCAACCAGAGCAACACTGTTGACAGAGTGGCCAAGTCATTACTAGTAGAAGACTTAATACCACTAGAATCCTTATGACTAGAATGATAGGCAATCAATCCATTTTTACAATCAATAATGGGATTAAAATGGGAAAGGAAGTCATAGCCCAATATTAGGTCTTCTCCCTTGGGTGAATCTATGATAAAAAATTGCCATTAAAAGCTTGCAAATAAAAGCAAGTCAACAACCCACTTGGTATAATGGATGATGAACAAGGAAGGGGATTCATTTTAATCCAGAATGAAAAGGGGAATCTTTTCAGGGAGCTCTGACATGGTCAATGAGTACTTGGGAACAGAATTCTTTGAAATACAAGAGTTTGTAGCACCAAAATCAATGAGAATACTATAAAAAATATCAGAGACAGAAGACAAAAAAAGAAATTTCAAAGGTTTTTTGACACTAGTATTCATAGTGCACAATTGTGCTCTTGAAGGAAATAAGTGAGAACCATTGAACACATCATGATTCCCACTCAGGCTTTTACCTGCTTGCCAGGGAAGCTTCTTGATGACCCAGGCTTGTTCTGAGGTGTCTTGAAGCATTGTTCAATTGGATTATTCCCACCACAATAAGTACACACCCATGCCTTAATCCCCCTATCCTTTTAAGAACCAACTAATTTATTGTCCTTATTAAGGAGAGCATCATGGGGCTTGTCCTTTGAAACTTGAAATTGATTTCCCTTCTTATTCTTCTTGTGGTGAGGCCTTTTTGAAGCTGAGTATTGAAGAGTTTTTGAGAAATTGGATCTAGTGACAGGAGGCTTCTTTTCTTGATTACCACCCTTTTCCTTCTGCCTCTAATGGTACCTGTTATCTAATTCCAAGATGATTCTCATGAGCTCTTGAAGATTATCAAAAGTACCAGGGTGAGAATCCAACTGATCCAATATTCTTGATTCCAATACTCCTCTGTAAACATGAATATATGTACTTTCTCCCCAATATCCAATTCTTGATATTAGACTTCTAAAATAAGCAATTTACAAAGATACATGACCACTTTTATTTATCCTCAAATTTTCCACATATTTTTGATCTTTCCTAAATTTATTGGGGCCACCAAAAAGAGTGAGTAATTGGGTTCCAAACAACTGCCAATTATTGAGGAGATAGGAAGGATCTTCATTGGAAATATTTGAGAGGTAGGGCTCAATACATTTGCCAGCTCTACAAGTGAGACAAGAAGTTGAGTAAAGAGCTTTCTTCCTGTCAGAGAGGAAATTCTCTGGATCATTATGGAATATAAATTGACAGTATTGGATAAATTCTCTCAATTTATGGGCTTGAGTACCATAAAAAGAATCAGGTGCATTCATTGACGGAGTCTTGAATGCAGGGGCTTTGGAGTTGTACCTGGGGGTAACTGCTTGAGTGAGTTTCCCCATTAATTGAGTCATCTGCTCCATCATCTTGAAGAGACTTGGTTCAGTCTTAGAGACAAGAGGTTGAACAGAAAGAGCTATATTAGAGCTCAGAGGCACCTCTGGATAATTTGCCAAAGCATCTGCCACTTCAGTTTCCCAAGAATGTTTCTCTTTCACAGACTCTTCCCCCTCTTCATCTCCAACTTCCCCTAGTCTTGCTCTTGCACCTTCAGAAATGCCAGGATAACCACCCAAAAGGCCAGAGAATGCTCTTTATCTTCTTGATTTCCTTTGCCCTCTTCTGGAGGGTTCTGCTCCTTCCATTCGGGTTCTCTGTCCAAGTTTGCACTCATTTGATTAACTGATGGTGTTCAGTCAAGAGCAACCCTTGTTTCAGGAGTGAGAACAGATTAATCTCTTTGAGATCTAGTATTTTTGGTTAGAGGGCTATGCTGAACTGGCATTATTTGACAGTAATAAGTGTAATAAGCTTGATGACACATAAAAATAGTAATCAAAGCTTGGGAAAATCAATAACAGTAGAATTCTTGATGAAGTTTGAGGAATCAATCAACATTCTTGAAGTGAAATCAAATTCAATCAATAAATAAATCAGTTCAGTAAATGTTGAAAATAAATTCAAATCAAATGTAAATAAATTCTTGAAGATCTCAAAAATCAATAAATCAATCCATTTATTCAATATAAAATCAAGGTCTTTAGGAATAAATATGTCAATCAATATCTTCAGGAACCAGTTCAATATGTTGATAAGTCAAAATAAATAAATAATCAAAATCAATTCTTGAGGATCAAGCAGTTATCTTGAGTAATTCAAAGCCATTAAATCAGCCCAATCCAAAAAGAATCCTGAATTTCTGAATCAATCACCAAAATGAATACCAATTAATTAAGCAATCAATAGAAATTCCTGATAAAATATGAATAAGAAAACAAAAGAAATTTTTGGATTTGATACAGAATTGAGAATTAAAGTGGGATGGTCAGAAATGATTAAGAAATGAGAAGAATAAAGTGAGTAAAGAAGCAATTATGAGTTAATTCATTCAATGTCACAGGGACTCTTCTAAGTGAAGAGGGCCTGGCACTCAGTAAAATTGGACTCACTTATGGAGGGCTCAAAGATAAAATAAGGCAGAGCACACTTAAGAGTGTAAGAAGATTAGAATTTTCAAAAAAAGAACTATAAGAAAGAAGCAAAAAACAATAAGGGTAAGAAATAAAAGAGCCAACCACAAACAATTCCAAGTCCACTGTTTCATGATGTCAGAAGGAAAGAGAAGGGTTAATAGGAATATGTCCCCCGCAGCTCATACTGTAAAGGCAAAGAATAAATGCAAATAATAACTTAATACAAATAAATATAATACCCAGAAATAATAGTAAGAACATTCATAAAATAATAAATCAACTAAATTAATTAACTGGGGAAAAGTCCCCAGGGGGAGAAAGAAGGGCTGGTATGTATGAGAATAACCTGCCCTGATCCAGAAGGAGAATTTTCATGAGAGGAATTGATGATTAAATTGAGTCTGAACAATAAAGGTCCTGTACATCTGTACAGGATCTGTACAAGAGGTGTGGTAGAGTATTTAAACCTTATCAAAAGTTAAGGTTTGGTGTGTATTGCTATTTTATGTGGAAAAATAGTTATAACTTCAAAAATTCATTAAAAATCCAATTCTTAATGTATTTGCCTGAAATTCTCACATAGCTTACAGTTTAATGTTATCTGTGTATACTTTAAATTTCAAGTATCTTTTATATACAGGTTTCATTGTTAATTATCCTGTAAATTTACTCTTTCAATTATACTTAAAGAAAATTAAGATTTCTTTAAAAATTAATTAAAAATTGAGTTTAAGAGATTTTTGCTTGAAACTCTATTTTTAAGTTGTTCATGTGATAAACTCTAATATAAATAAGCTTATCTTATATTAAAACTTAAATTAATTAACTTAAATGAGGATTAAGGTTACTTGGAGTTAAGAATAACACCAGTAACTTTAAATTTTAATTAAAAATAAGTTACCTTAAGTTAAGAACCTTATTTGTAAGCATGGTTTTTCAGTTGACCTGGGCACGCCCTCTATATCTATTATGAAATATGAGAGCTTCTCTTAAGAAATAAAGAGAGTCTATTAATCACTGTTTTTGTCCATCAATTCAATTATATTAGACATTTTAAGCAGGTAAAGCTTTATTATATGTAAAATCTTATTATTAAAGTATTCCTTGAGTATTGTATTCTTTATAAATCTTGAATTGAATAATTGAAATCATAGAAATTAGATTATTTCTGTAATTATCAAGAATATATTCTATTTTATAAAATTATTGTCTTGAAATCCACAAATTCCTCTTAAAAACTCTTTAATCATATTTTTTTATTATGAAAAGTTGCTTTATCTTTTAAAATATTGATTTTTGGTGTGTTTTTAACTTATAATAAGCATTTAATAGAATAAATGCTGTATTTGACTTGTTGTATTAAATATATATTATAAGTAAGTTTCCTTTATATTCCATATTTTTTATCTATTATTAGTTTTTTTATGGAATTTGTTTATAAGAATTATATCTACACAGTGTGTGGTATAATTTCTTTTTTTATAAATGATATTCATATTATTTATAAGTGGTTAGATATTTATATTTTCCACGTGTAATTGTCTCATTAAGAGCTTTACACTTCTTATTGTTATAACTGTCAATGACTATAACAATAATAGAATAATTATAATTTATCATAATGATTAGCCTTTTATCATTATATTGTATAATAATAATAATTAACTTTTTTTTCATATAATTATTTTTTAATGATTATATTTAATTTGTGGTTATAATATGTTATTATATTATATTTTTCTACCAAGGACAGTCATAGTACTCTTGATATTGTTACTATCATCAAGAGTTTCATAGAAAAACCTTACACTTTGACTCAATTCACATTTCTCAAGATACACCTGCTGGAAATTTATCAAAGAAACTTCAATAAGTACAGCAAGTTTTCAAAGAAGAATTGGGGTCAGCAATAAAGCATTTTAAGAAGTATGCAGATAGAAACAAGGAAATTCCACCTTATTTCCAACCTGGGGACAAAGGATGGCTAGCTTCTAGAAAAATCAAGACAACAAGACCCACCAAGAAACTCTCAGGAAGATGGTTGGGACCCTTTGAAGTTCTGAAGAAGATTGACAGCCATGCATATCACCTCAAGTTACCTGAACAATGGAAGTCAGTTCACCCTTTCTTTCATGTTTCCTTATTAGAACCACTGAATCAATCAGCTATCCCAAATTGAAATAAATTTCCACCACCACCAGTAATAGTGGAAGAGCAAGAAGAATGGGAAGCAGCTCAGGTTCTGCACTCAAAATTCAAGAGAGGTACATTATGGTATTGTGTGGAGTGGAAAGGATTAAATGAAGACCAAGAAAGAACAACTTGGGAACCAGTTTCCAACCTTATCAAGTCACCAGACCTTGTCAAATATTTTCACACTTTGTATCCTGACAAGCCTGCCCAAATATCTCAAGAGTTTGGTTTTATGATGCTTGGTAGGGATTGAAGTTTATGAAAGTAACTTCCTCTCCTGGCATGCACCTTTAAGGGAGTATTCTACCAAAATATTTTGTAAGCCTCACCTTGTACACTTTGTGAGCACTTTTAAATTCCTTTGGACAGGTTTAGAAGGTGTCAACCTGTGACTCAAAACCAGAGCACAAGCATGACAGCCAAATACCATAAGCCAATGGTAAAGCCAAGATACCACTAAAAAATGGACCTGAGCCAAAGCAGCTCAAAAGCTATCAAAAGAAAGAGGAAACCTGCCAATTTTCAAATAAAGAAGTCCCACCATCATAGGACAAGGAATAACAAAGTTATTCCTGCTCAAAGTTGTTGCTGAGCATAAACCTTATTTTTCACCTCTCATGTGAAATCCAGAGGAGGAGACTTAACCCCATCAAATGGGTATTAAAACTAAAGATCTAAGTAAGAGATATCCAATGGTACTAGCTGAACTAAGCTAGCATCAAAATTACAGGAGTTATGGCCAAAATAAGGTCAAATAAGGATGGATAAAACATTCACCTCTCATCTAACTTCTACAGTTTTAGTGTGGGATACCTAGAGTGGGGTATTTTTGAAAGGAGAACAATAAGGGCTATCTGATGGTGGATTTCATTTCTCAATATCCCATCTATAACAAAGCTTATGGAGAAAATAAGCTCTATACAGATAATGAGAAAGTCATATGTATGGCTAACAAAATTTGTATATGGCATAACCTTTCCATATTTGATTTTACCCATACCAAATGAGGTACTATTGTGTAGATCCCATTCAGGGCTACAAAATGAACCAACTTTGAGATTAATGTCACAAAAACTGACAAATCTATAGCAGGTTTAAGGTTGAAATCCTACAATTGGGCCACTACACTTTTAATGTGGGATAATATCCCATAGCCATGATTATGACATTTCAAATAGACAAAAAAGCATTTTATCCAGTAACTCATAGTTAATTTGATACCTGGGTCTCATACAGGTTCTGTACATCATTCTACACATCATGCAAGTCAGAAGAGAGCTGTGTGGTCCCCAGATGAAAGTTTTCACCCTGTATTGGTGAAAACTGCCCAGATGTGGTTTCAGAACCACATCTGAGCCCAATACAGTGTATATAGGCTTTGTGAAAACCACAAGCCAGTACTTCGAAGTGAAAAACTCTTCACTTACTCTACATGGATGGTTGAGAGGACTATTCCACCCCATTTTAGGATAAAAGAAGGCATTTTCTTCACCAGAAAAGATTTCCTCATCCTGTTCTTAAATGCCTATGTGGTACAGCTATACTCTTGGAAAACAAGTCAGGTATACTTTAAGCTTAAGTATTTTAGTCTTTACTATTGTAACCCAACAGGTAAAGCTGCAACCAGGGCTTTCAGTAGCACTCACCACCACTAATTTTATTAGTAAAGCTCTTAATATCTTCAAAACCAAACCTTTCTTAATAATCCTTATCTGTGTCACACTCATAGTTAAAGCTGTACACACCCTTATTATCACTTTATCATAGACTCAACCTGACAATTTGGGGGCCTGGACATGTTTTTTGACCTTTTTGACCTTCTTTCATGTGAAAAGTGAGTTTTTTCTTGTATTCTTAATTCTGAAATTATTGGTTCTTTAGGAGTGATATTATTAAAAAAAATAATATATTATATATCTTATTATTATTTTTTTTGAGTGGTATATCATTATATACCACTGTGTTTTTTCTTGTTACTGCTTCTTGCATGTGGTTGATTATAATTTAATCACCAGTATACTTATTGTTTGGCATGTTTTGCATATTCAAACACTTAAAGCAATTGATACCATTCTTTTTAAATTAAAAAGAAAACCTCATTTACTGTAAAACAACAGTATTAGAGGCGTGGTTGGCCATATTGATAGTTTCAATTTCCCATTACATAACCACTTCTGAGATTACAATTGCTTTTTACAAGTTAATCTGTGAGATACTGGTACACAAACAGTGCGCCAGAAATCCACAGGCTGTATTTTGACATGTGATTGATAATTTCAATAACAAAATCATAATACAAGGGTATAATATAGAATTATATTGGCTTGAGGCTATTCTTAGATGTGCCAACAGAATTATAAGAAGTCTTAACTGACATAGGCCCTCTTTTACTTTGATTCATTGGAAGAAAACTTTGTACCACTTGAGACCCAGTCACAGGCCAACACACCAGTAACACCCTCAGAGCCAGAGGGAAGCAAGGGAAAAGGAAAGAGGCACAATGAAGGCCTCATCACAGCAAAGAAATGGACACCAATTGCCACCCAGAGGAGTAGAAAACCATAAAACGCTGAATCAATACAAGGTAAACCAACCTTAATCACTTCCACAGGAAAGATTAAGATAATTAACCCAGTTGTAACATATGAAGGCAAATTTCCCAAAGGATTAGACAATAAATTTCTACAAGTAATAGTCAAAGGCAAATACCCTAAAAACATTAAGTTGTTGACTGGTTGCAAACACTGATATGTCACCTGTACACCTCAGGAACCTTGGAATCCCAACAAACCAGCCAGGGCACAGAAAAGGCTTTTCCAGAACCAGAAGGCCTGGAGGGGACACCTTGGACACAGTGGTGGATGGAAAAAAATTGAGGGAAATAATACCCACTCTTCCATTTACTTTCCAATTCAACAGAAACCTCAAACCAGAGGACTGGAAGGATAGGGATCAAGTTCTTCAGCTCCACCAACTCCTCAAAGATCTTTTTGAATGAAGAATGGACAAAAAGAGGTTAAACCTAGCATCCAACTGGGAAGAACTCTGAGCAAGTGGCCAGAAGATATGTCTCAGAGAGATACTTTTCAAAGACCTTATGGAAATCACCAAAGTTTGGAACCCCACCAGGAAGTTCAGACTCCTGGAGCAGGGGGCAACCAGGAGAAGGGAGAATCAAGCCATTATCCAAGCCATAGAAGAACAGCTGAACCAGACAGGGCCTACTCTGATTCCTTCAGGCTCACAAGGAGTAGACCAAACCAGATCTCTAGTGGCTTAACACCATTCAGGCACCAACAGATCAGGGGCCAAGAGTCACCATTCTTCACAATCCCAGGTAGGTTTCAGGGGAAGAAAAGGATACAAGGGCAAAACAGAAAGAGTCAGACCCAATGACCCAGAAGGTGTTGGACTTGGTGAAAGAAGTACACAGGAGCCAGAAATAGTTGTAAATACTTCTAGAATCAGTAGCCCCACTAATAGAAATATTACCCCCACTCAGACAGAACATAATGTTGTTACACCTGAGATTAATCTAAACAGTGATAAAAAGTGGTTACAAATGTTCCAATTTGCAGTGAAAACTCAAGAACAACTAGATGTTTTCAAGAGACTGAATGAAAGATTTCAAAGAAAGGCAATCTTACAAGAGGCTACAATTAAAGCCATTCAAGAGAGCTGTGCTCAATTGAGCAAAGCCTCTGAAGAAAAAAACAAAAGACTGAATCAAGTCTTTGAAGAGCAACACCACTGCAAAAGGGACAGAGATTTTCTGGATAAGGACATAAACATATTGTTTAATGTCTACCAAACATGAAGCCCCAACCACAAGGCCATGCCTTGGATGATGCTTACCACCAAGAAGACATCAAACCAGATTCCCTATTGGGGAATAAGGCAAGATCTCCATCTCAATACCAAAATGGAGATAATATGTCTTATTCTGAGAAGGAAGCCTTAAAACAGCTTCCAGAGGCCTCCAGCTGGCCCAAATTCTCAGGCACAAGAGAATATGATCATATGTAACCCATTGATTATATTGATGGAATCTCCATTTATGTACCAAGCATACCAGTTGCTGGATTACTTCTATTCTCAATACAGCATTCAAAGGTCATGCTAGTATATGGTACACAGAGATGAAGAAAATCCATGGCAGAAGAAACTTGCCATGGTGGAAGAGTCAGATTATCTAATAGTATAGGAATGGTAATTGGATATAGCAAAATACCATGTCATTTGAAAATGAAAAGTACTCTGTGGACAAAGATCCATATGAGTGGTGTCTTAGACAGTTTAAAATACTTAAATCCATTGATACTCAAATGAATATTCAGATGAGGAACCACAAACTCCTGACAAAAAATGCCAAGGGAACTAGAGCATGCAATAAAATGCAGATGCAACCAAAGTTGCACACTAGACAAAATTGCAAACACCTTACAAGATGTAAGGAAAGGAACAGATATAGGGAAATATTCCCAATTTAGAAGCAGTAGTTTCAAGAGAGACAACCTTTCAGGGTGGAATTCAAAGAAAACCCAAAGAAAAAATGGCAGAAATGACCAAGAAGAAAAATACTTGTCACAACTGTGGTTCAGCAGACCACTATGCCAATAGCTGCCCAAAAGCAAAGAAGAAAATGTATGCCATTGAGCAAGTCCCAGAGGAGGAATCCCCAACAGATGATTCTGAATCAGAATCTATGGATGATGCTATCAGAGAACAATCTGATGATGACCAAAACCCAATAGAAGAACTCCTAGTCAAGTACCAATACAAAAAAAAAAGTCAAATTCAGGACATACAGTTAGAGGCAGGTATGCCAAAAGATACTTAAAACAGAAGCTTGTGTAAGCACACACAAGATGCACAAAAATTCCTAGTCACACTAACTAAAGGAATGGCATATATATATGGGACAGCCACAAAGATAAATATTTGTATTGACAATGCTCAACACCCATTGATCATTGACAGTGGTTCACACTGCTCAAGAGTTGCCAGAACCTATCTGGATGATCAATTCTCAAATTGAGAAACACAACTTTTTCCAACAAAGGAAAAGAACTTCAAAAGTGCATCAGGGAAGATGACATCCATTGGGACAATTATCAAAAATATAATTATACCCATAGGAAAGGTAATATCAGACTCAACCCAGAGTTTGTTGTGCTTGAAGATGCCCACATCCAAGGGCTTTTACCGGGGACAGACTACTAGAGGATGTATGGCATTAATATTTGCAATAGTAAAAGCAGGAATATTGCCATTGGTACAAACAAGGAAACTTAATTTTCACTTGATATATACCAAATATCTACCCCTGACCCTCTGGAAGAACTACTGAATGAATTCAGAGAGGGGCAATTCAGCACTACCCTCACCAGCAAACAGGAACTTATTTTTCTGAAAGTGCTGAGAGAAAAAAGACCTCCATTTGCCATTGGTGAAGAAACCTTAGGAAAAATCAGGGGCCATGGTATAGAACTATATCTAGATGTGGAAAGACCCTATCCACCCATGCTGAGAAGACCTCCATACCCAGCAAGTCTGGAAACTAGGAAGGAAATTGAGAAACACATTGTGGAGCTCCTTTTAGTGTGGGATTGGATAAGGCAGTCCTTGAGGGGGAAATCACAGGTAAACAGTTTTGAATTTCTGAAATAATCCTTTAGCCAAGTGTGCTAATGGTGTTTTAGCTGCCCCTCTGAATATACTAAACAATCTCCCTACAGAGCTCACAAATCAATATTTAAGATTGTGGCTTTACAACTAGAGAAGACTTTTTAGCAGTCTCTATCAGACCTATTCAATAATCAGCCTAATGATAAAATAATCATACTAATTTTGATAAAATAATTTCAAAAGATAAATTTGTAGGTTATTTTAGGATAATAAAGTAATAATTGGGTAAAATATATAGTAGATATAATAGTACTGAGTGGTGATATAAGTGGTTTTCTTGGTTAAAGGTATTTTGTTTAATGGATAATAGTTTAATATGAGAATATTTTATATGAGTGATAATATATAATAATATTCTTTTATATTTTAAATAAATGTAATTGATAAATAATTTTGATAATATGTAGAATATATTGTGTGATAATAAACATAGTGATATAGATTTTCTTCTAGTGAGAAGAGTATAATATAAATATTTTGTTTAATATGAGTATTTCACCAATAGATGAATTTATAATATAGGCAGACCTACTGTTAACTACAGCTATTCAGTTTAATTTAATAATAATAATTTCTAGATTAACCTACTAGTAAGGGATGAATAATTATTCTCCTTCTTGGTATATAATTATTTTAATGAGGAGAGAGGCCTCCTTTTATGTTGTGAGAAGTACCCATGGGCTCTCCATGTAAAGTTTTATTCTTGCCCTTGAGATAATTTTGCTGGTGTAGATTTTTGTAGCAAAAGTCAGATGACCTATCTGTTATAATGAATTAGTAATCTTGCACAGCCTTGAGATATTAATGCTAGTGTGTAAAATTGGGAATGGTATCATATGACTGAGATATTTTCACCATTTGTTTGGTCAAAATGAAGGTTGAGATGCTTTGCTTGGTGGAGATTTTGATAAAAATATCAGGTGAATTCTCTTTTGCACTGCTTTAGTCAGCTTTCATAGCCTTGAGGGATTAATTCTGGCGAGTAAAGGATGAAGGTGGTGTTTTGTGAATAAGCCCTTGTATAATTTTGTTTGTAAGATTTATTTAGTTTCAGGAAATAATGCTGTGCAATGTGGGGATATCTTGACTTTGAATTCTTGATTACTGTAATTACTGTGTGGTTTACAGTTTAGTGTATTCCTCGTGCATTCAGCTAGTTGAAGTTAAATTGAGCTGTATTTGATGATCCTGAGGCTGTGTAATGTACAGATGTCATTTATTTGGATTGCATAAACCTTCTTTAAGTGCCTGTATTGTTATTTAATTTCAGGTTTTTAGTGAATTTCCCATGTATTGAGTTGAATTGGATACTGTCATATGATCCTTGTGTCACATGAACTGTAATTCTTGGTAATCTAATCTTCCTGATGGATTTAGAGTGGGTATAATGTTACAATGTTACTTTTCCCATGTAATTTTGAGTTTCTTTATGTATTAAGCCTATTTTTGATTCTGTAAGGCTTATATGTAGGTTTTCTTGCATAATTCCAAAAGACTGGATTCCCCTATTATTTATTTAATTGTAGAAATATGTTGGTTATTTCTATTCTGAATGCTGAATTCTGCCATTCCTCCCTACTATTGATGTTGTTCCTGGGTGTGTGTGATTTTCAATTGTGTCCTTTGAGTGGTGGTTTCCTGAATTAGTCATTTTGATCTTGATTTTACAACTGTAAATTTTCAAAAAATTTCTCAAAACTGGTAAAAAAGGTATGGAATACCACAACATTAATGAACTCCTGGACATGGATGTCATCAGGAAAATAGGACTCAATGAAGTAGTGGAAATCCTCACCCCTGTCCTTATCACTTGGCATGATGGAAAATCTAGGCTGTGTGGGGACTTCAGATCTCTGTATAACTACCCAAAAGCAGAGAGGTACCCTATCCCAAGGATACCTCATTCCCTAGACAAGCTGGCAAAAGCCAAATATATAACCAAAATTGATTTTATGAAAGGCCTCCAACAAAATGGAGTTAAACCAAACTCCATGAAGTTACTCAGAATCATATGCCATATGAGTATATATGATTATACCAGGATGCCATTTGGAATAAAAAATGCACCAGCCCACTTCCAAAAGATGATGAACACAATATTTCAAGAAGAAATATTGTAAGACTGGATAGTAGTATATATTGATGACATCATTATATACTCAGAGACATGTGAAGACTGTGTTCAGCACATAGACAGAGTACTAAGTAAATGCACACCCATCAATCTTAAAATTTCACTTAAAAAGTGCAATTTTGGCCAACAAGAATTACTGGCACTAGAACATAAAGTCTCAGGACTTAGTCTGGCCATAGACCAGAATAAAGTAGCAGCAGTACTTCAAAAGCCAGTACAAAAGAACATCAAAGAGATGCAATCTTTTCTTGGTTTTCCTAGCTACTACAGAAGCCACATCAAAAGCTTTTTTCACATATCTAGTAGTCTATACAAATTATGTTCAAAAGATGTAGTTTTTAAAATTACCAAAGAAAGAAGCGATGCATATGAGAGGATAAAACATGAAATGACTAAAACACCTGTTCCAATCTTACCTGACTTTGAACTACCATTTAGGGGCAGCCCTTACCAGAGACAAATTGTAGATGGTGAACCAAGAGGGGGAGTAATATGCTACATCTCTAGGCAACTGAAAGATTCAGAAGCAAGATATGGGGCCACCCAGACTGAATTTCTATGTTTAGTCTGGGCTCTAGAGAAACTCCACTCTTATTTGGAAGGTGCAGTCTTTGAAGTCTACATAGAATGCACAGCCTTGAAGTCTTTATTGAATATTAAGACTACCAATAGACACATGTTGAGGTAGAAAATAGCAATCCAGGAGTATAGAGGCAATATGCCCATCATATACAAGGTGAGGAAAAAGCCACACCAATGCAGATGGCCAACAGATAATGTCAAAAGCAACCCAGCTTATGACCCTGAAGTAGTAGCCAAGATTCCTATCCACTTCATGGAAATAATAGGAGGAATAAATTTAGATTTTCTGAATGGGCACCAGGAAGTGGTACCCCAGGAAATGGAGACACTGATTCAGATGGAACAGAAACTGCCATATTGGGAATAAGATCCTCAGAACTGCATAATGAGTTCTTCAGTGCAGTAATTGAGACCTATTACAAACATTAACAGTGTGGCATACTGTTGCAACTCCTTCAACAGAAGTACAGGATCCCAGAGCTGGAATACCAGCTAGAAGGACCCTGGTTGAAGGATCATAAGGACAACAAAGTTTTCCTTATAGAGGGCCTGCTCTATCATAGAGAAAAGCACACAAGTGCACTAACAGTGATATACAGAGACCATATATCCCTGATCCTGGAGGAATGTCATGACTGCCCCTAAATGGGACATATGAGTAAAGGCAGGACCAAGGAGAGGGTAGCACGCACAGCTTGGTGGCCCAAATGGGAACGAGAGTTGAGTGAATACATCAACACTTGTGAAAGATGCCAGAAGGAAAACAGAAAGCATGGGAAGAAGTATGGGCTACTTCAACACATAGAAGAACCCAAGCACCCATGGGAAACCATCAACATGGACTGGGTCACAGGACGCAGAGAAAACTTAAATGCTTTCCTGATCATAGCTGATAAGCTCAGGAAAAGTGTGAGGTGCCTACCGTGTCACAAGGAGGACACAGAAATGGATAAATCTTTTTTTATTTTGGAATAACATCATATCCACATGTGGAGTCCCAAAAATCATTATTAGTGACAGGGACCAAACCTTTACATTGGAATCTTGGACCAATCTCTATGAAATGCTAGGTACAAAACTTGCATTCTCTACAGCTTACCAACCACAGACAAATGGTTTAGCCAAAAGGATGATCCAGACTATGGAAGATATAATCAGGAGAGTATGTGCATATGACATGGAATACAAGGACCATGAAGGATATACCTATGACTGGGTTACCCTACTACCAGCAGTCCCACTTACTTACATCACAAGTCACCACTCTAACACAGGGAAATCACCCTCCCTGGCAGAAAAAGTGTGGAACCCCCTATTTCCTGTGGATCACTTGAAGAAGAATCTTCTGAATATCCACCCAACAGCCAAATACTTCTATGATATGTGGAAGAGGCCTTGTAATACATCTGCTAAATGCATAGCTGAGGCAAGAGAATACAACAAACAGAGGTGGGACAAATCCCATATGGAACCTGACTTTAAAGAAGGGGACCAAGTGCTAGTGTCGACACTCAACTTCAACAATCTTAAAGACAAAGATAAATGGTTGGCAGAAGAGGCCATACCAGATGGAAAGCTTCATCTAAGGAGCCTCAGAGCCCCTAGGAGGACTGAACAGTATCATCAATGATGAGCCTTTTTTGGAGGAGGGTTATGCCAGCCTGTGACTCAAAACCAGAGCACAAGCATGGCAGCCACATACCATAAACAAATGGTAAAGCCAAGATACCACTGCAACATGGAGCTGAGCCAAATAAGCTCAAAGGTTATCAAAGGAAAGAGGAAACCCACCACTTTCCAAATACACAAGTCCCACCATCATAGGACAAGGAATAACAAAGTTATTCCTGCTGAAAGTTGTTGCTGAGCATAAACCTTAATTTTCACCTCTCATCTGAAATCCAGAGGAAGAGACTTAACCCCATCAAATGGATATTCAAATTGAAGCTCCAAGTCAGGGCTATTCAATGGAAGTAGCCAAACTGAGCTATCATCAAAATTACAGGAGGTATGGCCAAAATAAGGTTAAATAAGGGTGAGTAAAACATTCACCTCTCATCTACCTTCTACAGCTTTAGTGTGGGATACCTAAAGTGGGGTCTTTTTGGAAAGAGAACAATTAGGGATATCTGGTGGTGCCTTCTATTTCTCCATATCACATCCAGAACAAAAGTTATGAAGCAAATAAGCTCCATACAGATATTGAGAAAATCATATGTATGAATAACAAAATTTGTACATGGCATAACTTTGCCATATTTAATGTTACCCATAGAAAATGAGGTACAATGTGTAGATCCCATTCAGGGATACACAATGAACAAATGTTGAGATCAATATCTCAAAAACAGACAAAGGTATGGCAGTTTTAAAGCTAAAATCCCACAATTGGGCCAATACACCTGCACTGTGGGATAATATCCCATACGCATGATTATGAGGTGTCAAATAGATGAAGAAGAATGTTTATACTTCAAAGCTTCATAGTTCATTTAATACTGGGGTCCCATACAGGTTCTGTGCAGCATTCTACGCATCATACATGTCAGAAGAGTGCTGTCTGATCCCCAGATGAAAATTTTCACCCTGTATTGGTGAAAACTGCCCAGATGTGGTTTCAAAACCACATCTTAGCCCAATACAGTGTATAAAGGCTTTGTGGAAACCACAAGCCAGTACTCTGAGGTGAGAAAATCTTCACTTACTCTACGTGGATGGTCTAGAGGACCATTCCACCACATGTTAGGATAAAAGGTGGCCTTTTCTTCACCAGAAAAGGTTTCCTCATTCTGTTCTTAAATTCCAACATAGTAAAACTTCCCAAAACACTTATACCCTTAGAAAACAAGTCAGGTATAATTTAAACTTAAGCATTGTAGTCTTTATTATTGTAACCCAACAGGTAAAGCTGCAACCAGGGCTTTCAGTAGCACTCACCCCACTAAGCTTATTAGTAAAGCCCTTGTTATATTTAAAACATAACCTTCTTGAATACTTATTATCCATTTCACATTCATATTTAAAGCTTTACATACCTTTATTATCAGTTTATCATAAACTCAACCTGACAGAAGGCCTTGCAACATCAATACCCTTTAATTTGGACCTTTCATCAATATATCGCCAAATTTCTCCTTTTCCTTTTAAAAATTATGCCATTTATCATTATTACAGAAACTCTTTAGGCCACAGTCCTTTATGGAAAATTCTATCTGTTTTTATGGTGCTTGGTGGGGAGTTGAATTTATGAAAGTAATTTCCAGCTCCTGGTATGCATCTCTGAGGGTTTCTACTTATTTCAAAACAACACCTTGGCCACTCTGTGAGCAACAAATGCTTTTTTTTATCTTTCAGTAAAATGTATGGCCAAAATTCAACCAACTCACCGCAAGAAGGACACCTCTCAGAAGTTTCTCTATTTTCTTTTCTCTACCCTCTTTTTCTCTCAATTCTCTTCTTTTCATTTGATTTTATTTCTTCTACTTGAATAATTCTTGTTTCTTTTTATTTCTTTATAAAGCAGAAGCATCCCCTCCCATATCATATATTGGAAGTTTCCATTTATTTTAATTTTAGTAGTTATAAGAGTGGGGATAAAAGTCAAACCAAACACAAACAGGGACAAGGAAACTAGTTATCTCTAACCAAATCATCAAAGGTCCTCTGAAAATAATTCATCAATTCATCTTCATACCATGAAACGTTAGCAGCCATCTCCTCCAAAGCAGTACCAGGAATCATTTTATGATTGGCATAAGTAATCACCTCTCTGTTATTTCTGTCAACTCTTCTAAAAAATCTCGCCAGAGAATCTTGGCCATCATTTTCCATATTTGGATCTTCACTGGTAACTCAGATAGGCCAAAGTTCCCTTTTCTGAAACACTTGGGAAGCAGCAAACAGTAATGGTGATCAATCTTCTCTTCTTCTACTTGAACTTGCCACAGGTTGTAGTTGTTGGGAGGTGACCATTGGAGAATTTCTGGTCTGAGGAATGGGTGAGTTCCTCACTGGTGAAACCAAGGCAGGTACGGAAGTAGAGGTATTGGGTGAAGGTGGAGGAATAGAGGATGGAATGGAGAAAAGGATTGGTTGCAAGTTTATGGGGGTAGCTAGTATTATTTGGCTTTGAAATCCTCTGGAGTCAGGTTGGGAAGGTGAATCACTCACTGGATTGGTGGCCAATGGAGTTATGTACCACCTCAACGTCTTCACCATCTAATTCATCACTACCTTCAGCATTGGGATTAGTGGGTGAATTGGCAATTCTTCTCAATGTCTTCAAGCACACCTTGGCTGTTGATTCTGGAAATGGGGACCTCTGAACTGGAATGAATTAGCCTTCCACCAACAAGAATAGGCCCTCCAACATCTTTCCACCTGCCCACATCCCTTTTCCTAGAACCAGTAACTAATAAAACACTGTCACAGGGGCTCCTACAAATGAAGAGGGCCTGGCACTCAGTGAACAGATGTAAGGTTTGACTATGAAACAATAAGTAAAAATTACTAATTTATTACTTATTGTACTCTGAATGTCCTTATAAATTGAATAAATAAGATTAAAAATATAATAATAATGAATAATTATTATTATTATGGCGTAAAATAATTATATTATTAAATAAATATAATAATATAATTTATATTATGAAAATATAATATAATAAATAAATGTATTAATATAAAATAATTAATATATTAAAAAGCTCTTTATTATTGTTACCAACAAATAATAAAGGCGTAAAAAATTGTTTTTTATTAATAAAAAACAATTAATAACAATAATATTACCAATATTAAAGTTATGAATTAATATAAATACTATTTATACTAATTAAAGAATTATTAAAAGAGTAATAATAGAGAAATTATTATAATAAGAGAAAATAACCTACTTTTAACACTTAATATAATAATTTTGAAGTATTTTACGCCAAAAAATATAAATACAACCTTTTCAAATTGTATTTACAATAAAAATAAAGAAAATTACAAATTATTCTGGATTTTTACGTGGAAATGAGTTTTTAGAGAGATTTTTAACAAAAACAATTAAATAAATGATTTAACCATGTCAAAAGAGATGATTATAGCAAGGTGGTCTTTGGTCTTTAATAATATAACAGTTTTATATATAAAGAATAAAGAAAATTACCTTTGATTTAATTGATTTAATGTTTTTGATGCGTCTGAGGGGAAAACAGAGTAAAAAGAGCTCTATTTATAGTAAATACCTCCCTCCTAGAGTCCAACAGGCTTCTAGTAGACGTGTACTGATCATATCCACTGGAATTGATCAATATTTTAAGGTTTGAGGGTGATTACATCATGATCAAACCATATTACATCATTATTGCACCATTATTTAGAGTTATCACTGTAACTCTAAGTGTGATGACATCAGAGGCTTGGCAGAACCCCAAATTTCGTGGATTTTATTAGTTTTAATCATAAACTAATAGTATTCACCAATTTTATCACTATTAAGACTGTTAAACTTAATTTAAGGTTACAGTATGTGATCATAACAGCTCAATTTAAGCTCAAACTTTGATCCTCAATAACTTTTAAGGTTTTCACGCTACAGCAATTCAGAGAGTGAATTCTGATAGCCTGACATAACCTTATTATGCTGCCAAGAGCTTTTCATTACATCATCAAAACTCTAATTTTGATGATTTTTCTTGTAACTCATCTTTTCTGTCGAAATTTCAATATTTTAAACTTCAAACCTTGATTTCAGGGGGTTATACCCTGAATTTAATAATAAAAATTACATCATTCTTCACGAATGAACTAGTAGAATCCAACTGTGTACTTTTTTTTAAGTTTGGAGCACTTTCACAACAAAGTGGTCAACAGCTCTGTTGATTTTTATCAATATTTCATCATAGGTTTTAACCTTGTTTATAACTTGTAAAATAAAGTTCATATCTGTGTTCTTACAGTAATTACGTGGTAACTTTATTTTTGGTTCATCATTCTATCATGTATATTTTAGAAGATATTAGCTATGATCACTGAATATATGCGTTGACCAAAAAAGTGCATATATTCAGGATAATTCCTTAAGTATTGATTTTGGGAATTAGCTTATTAATTGTTTTATATGTGGATTTTTGTGGGGAATCCACTGGTTCAATTTATTTCACATGTTGTTTCATTAGTTTCTGAGATAAATAAGGTTTTATGGTTTTTATAAGGTATTATACCTTATAATTCCTTAAATATTGACTTTACAGATATGCCATAAAAGTGGTATATGTGTATTTCTCCATGGGGAATCCAATGGTATAATTTATTTCACATGTTCATTCATTGGTTTTTAAGTTAAACCAATTTTAGTACCAATTGATGGTATTCTTTGTATATTTGAGTAATTATTTTTAGTGTATAATTATTCTAATTAATTTTAATATAATTATATTAAAGGTATAATTATTATTAATCCTTTTTGTGACCTTATTGGATATGTGGTCATATCTCAAAGGCTCACATTCCCTACCACCAAAAAAAGATTGTACCACAATCTGATATATGTGATTAGGGTATCATCCACTGTCCTACCTCTTCAATAGACTTTGTTAGTCTTGAAGCTCAATAATGCTTAACTTTTTATTTTTCAGGTTTTCTTTCATGTCTGAACCTTCTTAGTAGTTTATCAGAATTTTTTATATCTTTCTCAAGTAGCCATTCATCTTCTTGAGTTGAATTTCTATACCTCACAAGGTATTCCCTTTCTTTTTTGTTTCTTGTCCTTCTTTCTTTAAGGACTTTTACTATTTTCTTTTCCTCTCCTTCTTCCAAGGGGGGAATTTCAAGTGGGGGTTTATTTCTTAGTGGAAATAACTCTTTGTCACTGGAACTGTAAGGTTTTATCAGACTTACAGGGAAAGTTGGGTGTTTGTTCATTAGTTCACCTGTGAGTTCTAATTGCACAGCATTGGGTCCATGAAGTGCTTTTATCATAAATGGTCCTGCAAAGGAATCTTTCAATTTCTTTGGGCCTTTTATGTTATTGAAATTAAGGGTTGATACTAAAACCAAGTCCCCTATTTTGAAGTCAGGTGGTTTATGACTTTTATCCCATCTTTCTTTTGCATATTTAAAAGAATCTTGCATGCATCTGTTTGCATGGTGTCTTGCTTTGTCAAGCATTATCTTGAAACTGCTTGCTGTTGGATGTATATCCACTAAGTCCTTTTTGAGGGTGTCATAAGGAAGTCTTGGATTCCAACCTTTCTCTAGCATTGCTGGTGTTTTGCCAGTAGAAGAATGGATTGATGTCTTATATGCCAGTTCAAGTGCTGGTATTAGTGTACACCAATCATGGGTAAAACCATCAGAATCTTTGAATTCTAGCCCATAAGCACAGAATCTTCTGATCATATCTTCTAGGGTCTGTATCATTCTTTCTGCTAAACCATCAGTTTGAGGATGATAAGCTGTTGAGAATGATAACTTTGTCCCAAACAAGTTATGGAGGTTTGTCCATAATGCTGAAGTGAACTTTGGGTCTCTGTCACTTATAATATTTTGGAATAAGCCTGTGTGGCTAATGACTTTATTCCATATCATTATGGCTGTATCCATAGCTGTGTCATCTTTATGACATGGTAAGAGCATGGGAGTTTTACTGTACCTGTCAACTAACACTAGACATGCATTATAACTCCTGTCTCCTCCTGGAGGTAAGGCTGTTACCCAATCCATATGAACTATTTCCCATGGGGATTTTGGTTCTTGGATTTGGATCATCATTCCAAATTTCTTTCCTGTGGCTCTGTTGGCTTTTTGACATCTGTCACAGGTTTGGCAGTACTCTGCAACATCTTTCTTCCAATTTGGCCACCAAGAGCAGGTTTTCACCCTCTCTAGTGTCCTATCTTCTGAGAGATGTCCAGATGCAACACTATCATGACACTCATGTAAAATAGTGTTTATTAGTGTTCTATCTGTTAAGGCCATAACACATGTGTGTTTTGTTCTATGGTAAAGGATTCCATCAAGGAGGTGAAATCTTCCTTCATCATATGCCTTTTTCCATATTTCATCTAGTTTTGATGAAAGTGATGGATCTTTGCAGTCTTTCATTAGAAGTTGGCTTAAGATATGGAAATTTTTGTCTGTCTTATAGCTTTCTTTAACTTGGTTAAAGAATTCTGTGCCAATGTCTGTAACACATATTCCTTCTATATGGTGCTCTTCTTGTGGTACCCATGCTGGATTGTCAGGGGTATTTGCTAGAGCCCATCTGCTAAGACCATCTGCATTTTTATGAATATTTCCAGATTTATGAACAATAGTCATATTTCCTCTATATTCTTGGATAGCAATTTGCCATCTCAGCATATGTCTATTTGGAGTCTTCATATTTAATAGTGATTTCACAGCATTACAGTCTGTGATTACATCAAATACTGTGCCATCCAAATAATAGTGCAGTTTTTCTAAAGCCCATACTAGGCATAAGCATTCCATTTGGCTTGCTCCATACCTTGCTTCTGTTGGCTTTATCTGCCTTGAAATGAAACAAATTGGTCCTTCCACTGGTTTGTCATTGATAATTTGTGTTTGGTGAAGTGCAGCACCTAGTCCTTCTCCACAAGCATCAATGTACAGTTTGAAAGGTAGTTTCCAATCTGGCATTAGAAGAAATGGGGCATTTGTTAAAGAATTTTTCAATTCTTCATATGCTTTGACTCTTTCTTCTGTCATCTCATAGACTGTTTGTTGGTCACATAGCTTATACAAGGATTTAGCAATCTTTGCAAAGTCCTTTATATGCTGTCTATAGTAACCAGCGAATCCTAGAAATGATTGCATTTCTTTTTTGGTTTGAGGCATTGGTTTAAGTAGTACTGCTGCTACTTTATTTTTGTCTATGCCTAGACTAAGGCCAGATACTACATGTCCTAGGGCTTTTAATTCACTATATGCAAAATGACATTTTTTCAATGAAATTTTCATATTTACTTGGACTATTTTCTGTAGTACCCTTTCTAGTCTTGTCAGGTGATTTTCCCAAGTTTCTGAGCAAACTATGATATCATCAATGTAGATTATTAACCATCCTTCTGATAATTCTTCAGGAAATATGGTATTCATCATTCTTTGATAATGGGAAGGTGCATTTTTTATCCCAAATGGCATTCTTAAGTATTCAAAAATTCCACAATGGACTATTATTCTTAGTAGTTTCTTGGCATTGTCTGTTAAGACATTTTGATGAAAACCCTTAAGAGCATCCATAGCTGTTATGAACTTAGCTTGTGACAATTGGGTCAATGTCTCATGGATTCTGGGTATTGGATATCTGTCTGGAATGGTATAGGTATTCAGGGCTCTGAAGTCTCCTACCATCCTTGATTTTCCATTATGCCAAGTTATAATGACAGGTGTAGTAACTTCTACTTGCTCATTATGTCCAACCTTTCTTAATACTCCAAGGTCCATTAATTCTTTAATGTGCACCTCTAAGGCTTCTCTAGCTCTTGGACTGGCTGGATAAGCAGGTCTTCTTAATAAAGGTGGGTAAGGTTTTTCTACATTAAGAATTATATCCACTTCATGTCCAATTATGGCACCTAGTGGCTCTTTGTCAGTTGCAAAGGCATTTTTATACTTAAATAAGAGGTCAATTAATTTTTCTTTCATTTTTTCTGTTAATTCTTGATTGAATTCTGCCTCTTTGAGTTGTTCAGATATAAAAAGTTCTTTTTCTGGAATTTTTTCTTCATTCTTAATAACTGTGATTTGGTTTTTGTTATTTAAGAATCCAAACTTTTGTCTTTTATTATCTCCTATGGTAAAATATCTATCCTTTTGGTTGGAGATATCTATACCATAGATTGATAAGTAGTCATTCCCAAGTATGAAATGATTACTAGTACAGTTGTCCATTACTACGAACTCTACTTTAATTCTGACACATTGTGAGGGATGAGGAAAGATTAGTGTTAAATCAATTATTCCAAGGGGCTTCATGCTCTCACTTGCACTACTAAATTTGACACCTTGTATTGGCATAAGTTTTTCTTGCCAGTCTGGGACAATGGTTTTTAAATAACTTTTGCCAACACAAGTGCAATATGCTCCTGTATCCAAGTTAACCTTTCCTTCTTGGTTATCAACCATAACAATACTAATACTTGATTTTCCAGCTGTATATCCCATTCCTCTTGCAGGTTTGGTTCTATACATTTTGGCATCTTGTATGTTTGTCAGATTTGTGTCAGATGTTCCAACTTGTGGCAAGTTTGAGTTAACATCCAGTACTTCATAAATTATATCAATATTATTAATTTGTGCATTAATTATATTGATTTCATCACTTTCAGAGCTCTCTGACTCTTCTGTCTCTTTTTCAGAGTCAGGTTCCTCTTCTTTGTCATTGTGGTTTTCTGTTTCCACAATTTCATTGATCTTTGCTTTTTTAAGGCAATTATTGGCTAAGTGTCCAATACCTCCACATTTATGGCATTTTCTTTGCTCATTATTGTTGGATGTATTGGGTTTAAAGGATTCTTTTGATTTATCTTTCTTGATAAATGGTTTATTTGGGCTTTTAATGTCCAATTTTTTCCAAGTCCTGCCAATTTTTGTCCTTGTCACTATATCTTCTAGTGCATTTATATACTCTTCTGTGGAGCATGGTTCTATACACCTGCTTCTTAGGGCATGTTCTAGTTCCCCTCCACATTTTTTAAGTATTTTCATATGCACCATCTTCTGTGACATTTCTGGGTACAGTGCATTAAGCCTTTCAACTTGTTTTAAGAACCAAGTTAAAGGTTTATCTTTCTCTGGGTCAAAGAAAGAGTTTTCAAATGCATTTTCTATCTTATACCTCCAGGCATCATTTGCCCACTTGGTGATTATTTCTTGTTTCCACCAAGACCAGGTATTTTTACCATTTGTCTGTCTTATGCCATAATACCATCTTTTTGCAGATTTCTCAAATAATGAATGTAATCTTGCAGTGATTAATTCATCTGGTATGGCATAGTCTTCTTGTAACATGTCAATTGTTTTAATAAATGACATGTGGTCATATTCACCTTCTCCTGTGAATGTTGGCCATTCTTTCAATTGAGGTGCTTCTTTCATTAAGACTTGGTTATTGTCTTGGTGACTCAAGTCTGTTATGAAAGGATTTGACAATTCCTCTTTTGTTTTAACAGGGCTTCTTATATGAGAAAATGGTGTTGATAACTTTGGCATATTTAAATTAGCCTCATTAATTTTATCCATTTTTTCAGTAATAAGCCTTATTTCACTTTGAATATCATCTTTCAGATGCATTCTTGCTTCATCACTTTTTTCTACATGGTCCAAAAGTAATTTTTGGTGTGATGAAGTCTTTTCTTCAAATTTTTCTACAGAAATACTTAATTTATTTAATTTTTCTGTAAGATTGTCAATACTCACATCATAATTGATTGTCAAAGTCTTATCTTTGATATCTTTTATGTATTTATACAATTCTTGTTGTCCTTGTATTAATTTTTGAGTATTGTCAATTAAATTTTTTGGTTTATTATTTTCAACAATAAACTTAATGTTGTCAATTTCTTTCTTGTTTTGTACAACAATTTTTGTTAAAGAAGATAAATTGTTATTTATTTCTTGTAGTGATAATAAACTGTCTTTAATTTCTTTTAGAGGTAATATACTATTTTTAATTTCTGTTAAAGTATTTACAACATCTTTGGACAAGGTTATTTCTTTGGGAAATGAGGTTGTCTCATTCTTTGCTCTTCCTTGTCCTTGAATTCCATCAAGGTTCTGGCCATGTTGAAGACATTGTCCATGGCATCCTTTTGGATTCTTGGGATTCTGTAGCTTGGGGAATATGGTTTCCTCCAATGCTTTTTCTTGTTCTTCTTCCCTTCTTGGGGAAGTGGGTTGGCTTGAGGCTTGCTGGTAGAAGCTACTGGGGCTTCTTCCTTGGTTGCCTCTCTCTTTTTGGCATGATAATCCTTGATTTTTTTGATTTGAGGTTTGGATGACAGTGGATTCCATCCATTGGAGTATTTCACTATCTCCTCCTCTTTGAGGAACTTTTTCAGGATGTGCCAGGAGTTCATCACTCCTTGGTGTATTTGAGGCAGCATTTCCCAGTCTTTGTCCTTGTATACTGTGTAATACTGCTTGTACTGGCTCATGTAGATGTCTATCTGAGCCCTCTGAATGTGATTTGTACCTGTTTGAGTTACTCATACTTAGTTCCAATTCAGGCTCAGATATCATGGGCATTTCTGGGACTTGCCTTTGGGATAAGGCACTTCCTTGTGTGGATTCTGTTCCACTGGGGATATTGCCCTTTCTTTTCCCTTTTGAGGGATCAATTCTACTTCTGAGTCCAGCTCCATCTGATTGGATGGAGTATTGGGAACCTCTTCTGGTAGTCATAATTAAAGAATAAGAAAAAATAAAAGTATTTTAGAATAAAATTCTTTTATGGCAATTTAAAAAGAGGTGCTCACCTTCAGAGTCTTGAATGGTGGGCCCTGGAAAGTCTAATTTCTTAGCTTTCTTTCTTTTGGTGATAACTGGTGTAGGAGAACTTTGACAAGTTTCTTCCACCAATCTCTCAACAGTAGCTTGGTTGTTTTCTGTTGGGTTATCTTCAAACACTAAAAAAGACAAATAAATATAAGTCTTTTTATAATAAGTGTTATTTTTGGCAAGATATGGCAATTTTCCACGTAGAAATTGCTTTTATATCTTAAAAAATGAAATAAATAAAGAAATGAATAAAAATAAATAAAAATAACTTTTTTTTATTGGTTTTTAATATTTTTTAATATTTTTTATGTATGTTTTTATTTTTAAAGAATAAAATAAAAAATAAATATGATTCTTATAAAATTAAATTATAATAAAAATTATTTTTAATTTATAAATTATCTTTTTTAATCACTAGAGTCACTCAAAGAAAGTTCTTGCAAGTCTAAGGATGTGAAAAACCACGTGTAAGACAGTACAATTGCTTTCCAAATGCCTCAATAGCTTTTAAAATCAATAAAATATAAAATTATTATATAATTTTATGATTATAAATATAATTTATTATGGATAAACCCAAATAGAATCTTTTTAAAGGTCTTTTAAGTAAATATCACGGCCAGGCCCCCAAATGTAAGGTTTGACTATGAAACAATAAGTAAAAATTACTAATTTATTACTTATTGTACTCTGAATGTCCTTATAAATTGAATAAATAAGATTAAAAATATAATAATAATGAATAATTATTATTATTATGGCGTAAAATAATTATATTATTAAATAAATATAATAATATAATTTATATTATGAAAATATAATATAATAAATAAATATATTAATATAAAATAATTAATATATTAAAAAGCTCTTTATTATTGTTACCAACAAATAATAAAGGCGTAAAAAATTGTTTTTTTATTAATAAAAAACAATTAATAACAATAATATTACCAATATTAAAGTTATGAATTAATATAAATACTATTTATATTAATTAAAGAATTATTAAAAGAGTAATAATAGAGAAATTATTATAATAAGAGAAAATAACCTACTTTTAACACTTAATATAATAATTTTGAAGTATTTTACGCCAAAAAATATAAATACAACCTTTTCAAATTGTATTTACAATAAAAATAAAGAAAATTACAAATTATTCTGGATTTTTATGTGGAAATGAGTTTTTAGAGAGATTTTTAACAAAAACAATTAAATAAATGATTTAACCATGTCAAAAGAGATGATTATAGCAAGGTGGTCTTTGGTCTTTAATAATATAACAGTTTTATATATAAAGAATAAAGAAAATTACCTTTGATTTAATTGATTTAATGTTTTTGATGCGTCTGAGGGGAAAACAGAGTAAAAAGAGCTCTATTTATAGTAAATACCTCCCTCCTAGAGTCCAACAGGCTTCTAGTAGACATGTACTGATCATATCCACTGGAATTGATCAATATTTTAAGGTTTGAGGGTGATTACATCATGATCAAACCATATTACATCATTATTGCACCATTATTTAGAGTTATCACTGTAACTCTAAGTGTGATGACATCAGAGGCTTGGCAGAACCCCAAATTTCGTGGATTTTATTAGTTTTAATCATAAACTAATAGTATTCACCAATTTTATCACTATTAAGACTGTTAAACTTAATTTAAGGTTACAGTATGTGATCATAACAGCTCAATTTAAGCTCAAACTTTGATCCTCAATAACTTTTAAGGTTTTCACGCTACAGCAATTCAGAGAGTGAATTCTGATATCCTGACATAACCTTATTATGCTGCCAAGAGCTTTTCATTACATCATCAAAACTCTAATTTTGATGATTTTTCTTGTAACTCATCTTTTCTGTTGAAATTCAATATTTTAAACTTCAAACCTTGATTTCAGGGGGTTATACCCTGAATTTAATAATAAAAATTACATCATTCTTCACGAATGAACTAGTAGAATCCAACTGTGTACTTTTTTTTAAGTTTGGAGCACTTTCACAACAAAGTGGTCAACAGCTCTGTTGATTTTTATCAATATTTCATCATAGGTTTTAACCTTGTTTATAACTTGTAAAATAAAGTTCATATCTGTGTTCTTACAGTAATTACGTGGTAACTTTATTTTTGGTTCATCATTCTATCATGTATATTTTAGAAGATATTAGCTATGATCACTGAATATATGCGTTGACCAAAAAAGTGCATATATTCAGGATAATTCCTTAAGTATTGATTTTGGGAATTAGCTTATTGATTGTTTTATATGTGGATTTTTGTGGGGAATCCACTGGTTCAATTTATTTCACATGTTGTTTCATTAGTTTTTGAGATAAATAAGGTTTTATGGTTTTTATAAGGTATTATACCTTATAATTCCTTAAATATTGACTTTACAGATATGCCATAAAAGTGGTATATGTGTATTTCTCCATGGGGAATCCAATGGTATAATTTATTTCACATGTTCATTCATTGGTTTTTAAGTTAAACCAATTTTAGTACCAATTTATGGTATTTTTTGTATATTTGAGTAATTATTTTTAGTGTATAATTATTCTAATTAATTTTAATATAATTATATTAAAGGTATAATTATTATTAATCCTTTTTGTGACCTTATTGGATATGTGGTCATATCTCAAAGGCTCACAACAGACTTACTTATGGAGGGCTCAAAGAAAGTACTCAAAGGATAAGAGTAATAAGATAAGAGATAAATTACTAGTCATAAAATAATAGCATTAAAAGATATGAGAGAAAAACAAAAGCAATAATAAATAGCCAACCACAAATAATCCTGTATCACTGTTTCAACCTTTTCAGAAAAGAGGAAAGGATTAATAAAGGATATGTCCACCAGGACTCTACTGAAACTGGGGAGGGAAGGCAAAAACTAACTTAATAATTAAGAAAATAATACTTCTTAATGAGAAATAAAATAATATTAAATAATAAATCCAATATTTTGATTAACTGGGGGAAAACCCCCCAGGTGGGTAAAAGGGGGCTGGTATATGTGAAAAAGTGCCAGCCTGGAGTTTGAGTGTTGAGAAACCATGATTGTATGATTTAAAAACCTGTATTTGATATGTGAAACTGTATTGGTGTATCCAATACAGTTATTTAAATCAATACAGGTGTTTGCACCTGTGTTGAGGGCAGGCCTGTATTTGGTGAATCCTGTATTTGGGTTTTGCCTGTATTGAGCTGTATTGAGGTTTGAAACTGTATTTGGTGAATCTTCCATGAAATCCCTTTCTGATTAGGTATTGGAAGATTTTCCATTAGTAATGAATGGTAATGCCCTTCATGTCTCCATGGCTGTAAAATTATCCCCCTCTTGAAAGTGGTGAGCTCTGAGCACCATAGGAGTAAGTGAATCTTGATGAGGTCAGTTGAAACTTTCTTCCCCTCAATTACCCAATTTTCATCCCTCATAATTTTTATTCATCAATCATAATCTCAAACTCCTTCATCTTCACAGCTTGTAGGTCCTTCTTCTTTGACTTGATTCTGATTCCTCCTCCCTTCTTTGAAAATTTCTCTCCATTTTGTTCTGTTTCTTCTATTTTTGTGATCTTCTTCTTATCACAGTGTTCTTTACCCAATTGTTTCTTGAGTCCTCATAGCTAATGAAAATGGTGATTTCAGGCTCATGTCCCAAGAACCTACTGCCATTGCATAAAATTGTCTTCATCCTGAGATTTGGCCAAATTGGCCCTTTGCAGGATCCATTGAAAATTTCCCCCAAATTTGGTTTTTTCTGGGTTTTTTGGCTAATTTGGCCAAAATGCACAAATGTGTCATTATGCAAGATTTTGAATATTTTGATGAATCTATGATTGAAATGACAGAATTGGCAGTTTTGACTATTTTGAAGAAGTAATAGCCAGAAATGTGCAAATGTGCAAATGTGCAAAAATGTGCAAAGATGCCAATATGACTGAAATGTCATATTCTGATGAATTTATGAAGGCTTTTCACATTATTTAATGATGATTTGATGGCATTGTGCGCAAAATGTGCAAAAATGTGCAAATGCATAAAAATGGCCAATTTGGCCAATGAAACAGTTTTTTATGAAATATTCTTCTATTTTCTTGTGCTTCACTCCACTCTTGAGTTTCAAATTGCCATAATTGACTTTCTGACTTGGAATTTTGCATGATTTGCTTGGTCTTGGCTTTGAATCTTGACTTGAAGATGAGTTAAAAGTTGAATTCCATTTGTGACCCCAATCACTCTGATTCCCTGCCTTCTTTCCTTTATGGTCTTGGTTTATTTGATAACTTGAGGGAGCTTTGAAAGAAATTTTGATGAGAATTATATGTAGTTGATCTTTGTAATTACTAGTGTTTTTCTCTTTGATTATTAAACTACTTCAATACCCAAAAGATATGGGAGTGATGACTTCTGCTTTTGAAACAAGAAAAATAAAAATAAAAATTAAAATGATACAAGTGAAATAAATGAAATAAAATGAAAAGAAAGAATTGAGAGAAAAAAAAAGAGAGTAGAGAAAATAAAATAAAGAAACTTCTGAGGATTGATCTTCTTGTGGTGAGCTTCTTGATTTTGGCCATGATTTTCCTGAAATGATAAAACCAAACATTTGATGCTCACAGAGTGGCCAAGGTGTTGTTTTACAAGTAGAACCCTCAGAGATGAATACCAGGAGATGGTACTTACTTTCATACTTCCACCCCCCCCCAAGCATCAAAAACAAATGGAAAATTTGCCATAAATGGATTTTGCGTTAAGGAATGTCTTGAATAATATTGAATGGCATAATTTGGAATAATAGAATATGAAAGCAAGAGAAAGAATAGGAAGAAAAGAGGGAATTTGGCCATATCTTGATGAAGGGTCCAAATTCAAGGGTATTGGCATTTCAAGACCTTCTAAAGCCTGTCCAAAGAAGTTGACAAGTGCTCACAAAGTGGCCAAGATGATGCTTACAACATATTTGGGTAGAATACCCCCTTTAAGGTGCATTCCAGGAGAGGAACTTACTTTCATAAACTCCAATCCTCACCAAGCACCATAAATCAAACTCTTGACGCATTTGGGCCAGGCTTGTCTGGATACAAGGTGTGTAAATCCTTGACAAGGTCTGGGGAGTTGTTAAGGTTGGAAGCTGGTTCCCAAGTTGTTCTTTCTGGGTCTTCATTGAACCCTTTCCACTCCACTAGATACCATAACTTAGCTCTCTTGAGTTTTGAGTCCAGAGCCTGAGCCACTTCCCATTCTTCTTGGTCTTCCACTATTACTGGTGGTGGTGGAAATTGATGTCGATTTGGGATAGTTGATTGCTTTACTGGTTCTAATAAGGACACATGAAAGACAGGGTGAACCGACTTCCATTGTTGAGGCAACTTGAGGTGATATGCATGGCTGCCAATCTTCTTCAGAACTTCAAAGGGTCCCAACCATCTTTCTGAAAGTTTCTTGGTGGGTCTTGTTGTCTTGATGTTCTTGGGAGCTAGGCATACCTTTTCCCCAGGTTCGAAATCTGGTGGAATTGCTCTATTTCTATCTGCACACTTCTTAAAATGCTTTATTTCTGACTCTAATTCTTATTTGACAACTTTCTGTACCTATTGGAGTTTTGTTGATACCTTTCCAGCAGGTGTATCTTGAGAAATGTGAATTGAGTCAAATCTGGGGTTTCTTCCATAAATGATGAACAATGGTGGCTTTTTTGCTGATGAATGTTCTGCATTATTATAGGCAATCTCAGTCACAGGGAGCCAAGTGTGCCAGTCATCTTGATGGTAACTGACATACATTCAAAGATACTATTCTAGAATCTGATTTACCCTCTCTGTCTGTCCATCTGTTTCAGGGTGCAAGGGAGTTGAAATATCTCTTTATATCTTGAGCTTCTGACACAATTAAGTCCAAAATGATGAAACAAATAATCAACCTCTATTACTAACAATACCTATTGGAAGACCATGACTGATGAAGATTTGAGATAAGTCCAAAGAGGTGATTGTTGAATAAGTTGGCATAAATATTTCCATCTTTGAGAATCTGTCTACAACTACTAAAATTGAATCAAAGTTTCTTGACAGAGGCAATTGAGTGATAAGTCTATTGATAAATGATTTCAAGGACCAGATGGAATTTGAAGAGTCTTGAGTAATCCAAACTTCTTATGGTGAATGTTCTTGTTTCTTGAACATTGCTGACATGAGGACACATAGTCCTTGATAATTTTATTCATGCCAGCCCAATAAAAATCCCTCTTGATGAGCTTGAAGGTCTTCTCCTGGCCAGGCTTTCCAGCCAATGGTGAGTAATAACGCTTTTGAAGGATATCCAATTGAAGTTCATGCTTGGTTGGGATGACTACTCTATCTTTGAATAATAATGATTTGGCTTGAGGTTCAAGAGTATAATCTGAGACTTATTCACCTCTTGCTAATTTCTTGAGAATTTCCTTATAATATTTGTCTTGCCATACTTCCTTCTGAATTTGATCAACTAAATATGAGCAAACGTCAACTTTGATTGAGAAAAATCTTGAATATTTAATTTCCGTTTGCTTGAGAACTTGATGAAACTTTTGAAGATTCTTCCTGATGAAGTCCACCTTCCTCTCTGGGTACACGTTGTCCCACAGTGACAAGGCATCTGGTAAAGCTGCCAGTCTTCCTGGGTGGTAAGTGATAGAAAAGTGAAATTCAGAGAGAAACTCTGCCCAACGGGCTTGATGGTGAGTAAGGACTTTGGAAGAGATAAAATATTGAAGGGAATAGTGGTCTGTCAAGCCTTCAAAGGGATCAGAAAGAGAAAGAAGAAAGGCTCTCCAGCACTTGAGAGCCTAAACTATGCCAAGGAGTTCCTTGTCATGAATTTCATAGCTGAGCTCAGCTGGGTGGAGCTTGCTATTATTGAATGCAATGGGATTCTTTCCTGAGTCATTCACCTGACTCAGTACAGCACCCAAGGCATAATCAGAAGAATCAGTCTCTACAATAGTTGGTAGAGAAGGATTGAAATGGGATAAGATAGGAGAAGTGGTGAAAGCTTCTTTGAGTATTTCAAGCTTACTAAGACCTTCCTCATTGAAGATGAAGGGAGAATCTTTTTTAAGGAGGGAAGTGAGAGCAGAGATTTTTTTGGAATAATTTTTAATGAAACAACAATAGAAGTTGGCAAAGCCAAGAAAAGATTGGAGTTCTTTGATGTTCTTTGGCTGAGGCCAATTGATTATTTGCTGAACTTTGGAAGAATCCATCTTGAGGCCTTCACTTGAAACAACATAGCCCAAGTATTCCACACTTGAGGTGTGGAATACACAGTTTGAGGCTTTAGAAAACGGATTATTGTCCCTCAGTGTTTGGAGGACAGGGTCCACATGTTTTACATGTTCCTCCTCAGAACTAGAGAAGACCATAATATCATGTAAGTAGACTACAAAAAAAATTTCCAAGAAATCTGCAAAGATATCATTCAGAAGATTCTGGAATGGAGCAGGAGCATTGGTCAAGCCAAATGGCATAACTACCATATTTGGCTTTAAAGGCAGTTAAGTGCTCATCCCCCTCTTTGATTCTCAAGAGATTTTAAGCACCACGCAAATCTATCTTGGAGAAAATAGTAGAAACATTAAAGACAGTGAGGAGCTGATTCATTGGAGGAACAGGATGCCTGTTCTTCCTAGTGACAGCATTAATTTTGCAGTAGTCAACACAAAAACAAAGGCCACCATCCTTTTTCTTAACAAAAAGGACAGGTGCTCCTGTTGAAGAGGATCTTGGACTGATGAAACCCTTCTCTACATTCTCTGAAATGTAGGCCTGTGGTGTTTCTGACTCATTCTTTGATAAAGAGTAGATAACACCAACTGGAGGTAGAAGACCCTCCACTTCAATACGATGATCACAGGCGCTGTGTGGAGGACGTTTTTCTGCTTTCACCTTGGAGAATACTTCCAAATATTGGTGATAGGCAGGAGGGACTACCTTCAAAACGGTTTCAATCTCTTCTGGCTCTTCCTCTTCATCCCACTGCTCCTCCAGGGAGGCATGAAAATATAAAGGAGGAAGTTCCATATCCCCTTGAAAGAGATAAAGTGAAGATATAGCAACATCTTCTCCAACATCTTTCATCTCTTTGAAGAATTCATCTCTTGATGGAAGTAATGACTGAGAGGGAATGATGAAAGGGAAGTTGTCTTAAGCTCACCAACCAGAGCAACACTGTTTACAGAAATGGCAAATTCATTCATAGTATAAGACATAATACCACTAGAATCCTTATGAATAGAATCATAGGTAATCAATCTGTTTTTTCAATCAATAATAGGATTCAAATGGTAAAGAAAATCATAGCCCAATATTTGGTCTTCTTCCTTGGGTGAATCCATGATAAAGAAATCCCATTCAAAGCTTGGGAATGAAGGCAAGTCAACAACCCAATTGGTATAATGGGTGATGAACAGGGAAGTTCATTCATTGGAATCCAAAATGGAAAGTGTAATCTTTTCAGGGAGCTCTGACATTATCAATGAGTACTTGAGAACAAAATGCTTTGCAATAAAGGAGTTTCTAGCACCCCAATCAATGAGAATACTATAAAGAATATCAGAGAGAGAATAGAACAGAAGAAATTTTAAAGATTTCTTGACACTAGTTTTCAGAGTGCACAATTGTTCTCTTGAATGAAATAAGTGAGAACCATTGAGAACATCATGATTCCCACTCAGGCTTTTCCCTTCTTTCTAGGGAAGCCTCTTGATTACTCCTTCCTATTTTCAGGCCTCTTGAAGCATTTTTCAAATTGGTGCTTTCCACAACAATAGTTGCACAATCCTTCTTTACTCCTCCTCTCTTTTTCAGAACCAATTAATTTGTTGTCCTTAGTGAGGAGAGCAGAATGAGGCTTGTCTTTGGAAACTTGAAAATTCTTTCCCTTCTTATTCTTCCTGTGATAAGGCTTCTTTCATGATGAACTTTGAGGAGGCTTGGAGGAGTTGCATCCACTCATTGGAGGCTTCTTCTCTTGACGACTACCCTTTTCCTTCTGCCTCTCATTGTACCTGGTATCTAATTCCAAATTGATGTCCATTAGTTCTTGAAGGCTATCAAAGTTTCCAGGGTGAGAAGCCAATTGGTGCAACAATATTGATGCCAAGCCTCTTCTATACACATGAATATTGGCCCTTTCCCCCCAGTCTCCAATTCTTGAAATTAAGCTTCTGCAATATGCTATGTACAAGGAAACTTGACCACTTTCTTTCATCCTGAAATTGTCTAATTCTTTTTCAGCTTTCCTGACTTCATTGGGATCACCAGACAGAGTGAATAATTGAGTTTCAAATAGTTTCCAGTTATTTAGTAGACAAGATGAGTCTTCATTGGAGATATTTGAGAGGTAAGGTTCAATCCATTTGCCAGCTCTACCAGTGAGAAAAGAAGTTTAGTACACAGCCTTCTTCCTGTCAGAGAAGACGTTTTCTGGTTCATTATGGAAAATTAATTGACAAGATTGAATAAATCCTCTTAATTTATAATCTTTAATACCATCAAAAGAATCAGGTGCCTTCATTGATGGAGTCTTGAATTCTGGGGCAACTGCTTGAGCTAGCTGTACCATGAATTGAGTCATCTTCTCCTTCATTTTGAGGAAATTTGGTTCAGCTTGAGAGAAAAGAGGCTGATTAGAATGGGCTAGATTTGGAGCTTCAGAAGCCTAAGGGGCACCTGCCAAGGAAGCTGCTACTTCAGTTTCTGCAGAATCCTCCTCTTCCACAGACTCCTTCCCCTGATCTGCTTCTAGGCCCTTGAGGAATGCTTGGATAGCCACCCAAACAGCCAGAGAATGATCTTGATCTTCTTGACTTCAGACCCCCTCTTCTGGAGGGTGCTGCTCCTTCCATTGGAGGTCCTCTGTCCAAATTTGCACCAAGTTGATGAACTGATGGTGTGCAGTCAAGAGGAGCCCTTGCTGTAGGAGTGAGAAAATCTTTATTTCTTTGAGATCTTGTGTTCTTGGCTGGAGGGCTATGCGGGACTGGCATTATTGAAGAAAGAAAATAAAATTTGATGATGATAATTTTGAATAAAACAAGGCTTGACCAAATCAATCAAATGAGAATCTTGAAGAACTTGAGAAACCAATCAATAGTCTTGAAATGAATCAATATGAATAAATCTTGAAGAATTAAGATGACAAAGTCAAATTATTATGAATAATCAATTTCAATCAATAAATCAAATGAAGTCAATCAATAAATCAAAACAAATCAATTACGTCAATTCAAAATCAAATCAATTGTGTCTTGAAGAATTCAATCAATATCTTCTAAAATCAATTCAATTTCTTGAGGAATCAACTCTAAATCAATCAATTAAATCCATCTTGAGGAATCAAATCAGATCAATCAATTAAATCAAATCAGAATGTTGAGGTAAAGTCAATGTCTTGAATAATCAAATCAATCAATCAATAAATCTTCAGAAATTTCAAAATCAACAATGATAACCCCAATTCAATGAAAACTACAGAAATGATGAATAAATTATCCCCAAATTCCAATCAATTAAACCTGATTAAAGAACCTAAATTCAGACAGAAAATGAAAATAAAATTTGACTGGGAATTAAAAAAAAAGTGAAATGGTTAGCAACACTTTAGAAATTAGAAAGAGAATCAATTTTCATTTTAATGAAATTAATGAGATGAAAATTGATGAGAGAGAATGAAATCATACAAATCATAATTGAGAATGAGAGAAACGAATAAGAATGGATGAAAGAAAAGAAGCAATTATGAGTTAATTAAGATAATGTCACAGGGGTTCTTCTAAATGAAGAGGTCCTGGAACTCAGTGAACAGACTTACTTATGGAGGGCTCAAAGAAAGTACTCAAAGGATAAGAGTAATAAGATAAGAGATAAATTCCTAGTCATAAAATAATAGCATTAAAAGATATGAGAGAAAAACAAAAGCAATAATAAAGAGCCAACCACAAATAATCCTGTATCACTGTTTCAACCTGTTCAGAAAAGAGAAAAGGATTAATAAAGGATATGGCCACTAGGACTCTATTGAAACAGGTGAGGGAAGGCAAAGACTAACTTAATAATTAAGAAAACAATACTTCTTAATGAGAAATAAAATAATATTAAATAATAAATCCAATATTTTGATTAACTGGGGGAAAACCCCCCAGGTGGGTGAAAGGGGGCTGGTATATGTGAAAAAGTGCCAGCCTGGATTTTGAGTGTTGAGAAGCTATGATTGTATGATTGGAAAACCTGTATCTGATATTTGAAACTGTATTGGTGTATCCAATACAGTTATTTAAATCAATACAGGTGTTTGCACCTGTATTAAGGGCAGGCCTGTATTTGGTGCATCCTGTATTTGGGTTTTGCCTTTATTGAGCTGTATTGAGGTTTGAAAATGTATTTGGTGAATCTTCCATGAAATCCCTTGCTGATTATGTGTTGGAAGATTTTCCATTAGTAATGAATGATAATGCCCTGCCTGTCTCCATGGATGTGACTATTACATCAGTATCATAATCAATCAAGAGAACCATCATACTTACAATTACAATACCCTGAATTAGCATCAGGAGTAGGAGTCTCAGAAACTGGCAACTCCCTCCCAAAAGGGACATCCTTTTTACTCTATAAATACCGCCTGGCATTGGAAATTGGAGCCCCTGGATGCTGGCGAGGTTTTTTCCCAACAAAAAATTGAGTTCACATAAAAGACTGGGGGTTAAAAGGCTGGAAGAACTATTTCCTATTCCTCAAGAATTCAGTAAAGGCAGGATCAAGAACTTCCACTGCCTTGTACCCATTGTAAGTTTGGAAGGGATAAGAAAGGACCTGAAGAAGCCATTGACCAAGGGGAACTCAACTGACTGAATATTCCATAACCACACAGAATAGAAGGAGAAGATTCAGCTAGTTCAGTAATCTTGGAACTCATTTCTGTATTTTTTGAAGCAAAATAGTCAAGGGAATCAGATATGCATATCAAATCTTTGAATAGTATTGAGGTTCTGGGGCCATGCTCAATTATGGTCCCTCCATTAAAATGGGCCCAATCAGCAAGGGTGGACCTTGCTTCCAGTTCTTGAAAGGTTCCCCTTCTTTATGGTCCTTGAATGGCCTTTGAAATCCAGGCCATATGGCCAATTCAGCCCCTGGTAACCCCCTCAAAAATGGGCCCAGGGGGCCAAAATTGTCCTAGGGGACTCCAATTAACCCCATGTACCACAGAACATTACCTATCAACCACAGCCTTCTGAAACATTCATAAATCTTGGCTCTTCAATACAGGCTTGGTATTCACAAGACTGAAACTGTATAATCAGCCAGCTTCACCACACCTCTTTTACAGGGGCTTTATTACTCAAATCAATTCAAATGAAGATTTCTCTCAAGAAATTTCCCTCTCTGGATCAGGGCTGGTTGATTCTCACATATACCAGCCCCTCTTCCTCCCTCTGGGGACTTTTTCCCCAGTTAATTAATATAGCTGATTTATTATTTAGTAAATATTTTTACTCTTATTTTGGGTATTATATCTATTGGTATTAAGTAAGTCTTTGCATTTCTTCTTTGCCTGTACAGTATGACTTGTGGTGGCCATATCCTTATTAGCCCTTCTCTTTCTTTCTAAAAGGTTGAAACAGTGTACTTGGACTTGTTTGTGGCTGGATCTTTCATTTCTTACTCTTATTCTTTGTTGCTGCTTTTTTTTATATTTCTTTTATTAGAAATTCTATTTTTATTATACTATTAAGTGTATTCAATCTTATGATATCCTGATTCCTCCACAAGTGAGTGCCTGGCCCTCTTCACTTAGAATAGCCCCTGTGATACTGTCCTTCTGTGTCTGAAGGTTCCACTGGGGTATTTCCCTGTGACTGGTTCTTGAGTGGTATGAAATTTTCTTCCACTGAAGCAAAGGATGAGGGCTTATGTCAGTTGAGAATTCTTAAGCTAATATTCTCACATCTATGAATGGCTCCTGGTACAGTATATGTCTAAACCTTACCCTTGCATCATGATTTATACTTGAAATTATCAATTATACATCAAAAATACTGGTTTTTGGATGTATGTTCTACTATTTTTATCCCAATATTTCACAGATTAGCTTTTAACTACTAAGTGTACTGTCAAAAGTAGTTTTGTAATGGACAATTGAAATTATCAATATGTCCAACCATGCCTCTTTAACTGTTATTTATGGTACAGGGGACCTTTCTTTGTGAAAAAAAGAGCAATTTACAATGGTCTTAGTGTTTGATATCTAAAATGCACCAAATTATTCCTGTGTTAATTATATCATAATTAAAGCACATCAAAAATTAAGAAGAAAAAGACATTGGCATAAATTATATACCCCTGAAAAAAGAATAATATATTATATATATTATTTTTTTATTAACGAGTATTATCAAGTGAAAAATGATAATATTAAGAGAAATTTTTAGATAAAAATAAAGAAATACTCACTTTTTATGACAAACAAGTCCAAAAAACACTACCAGTCCCCCAAAATTCCTGGCTGAGTTTATGATAAGGTATTTAAATATATGATTTACATCCTTAACTATTCCTGTGACATGTATTTGAAGTAATTAAGTTGTTTAAAAATGAATTTCAAGGGCTTTACTTTTGAGAACAGTGGTTTTGAGAATTATTCAAAGCCCTTGGTGCAGCTTTACCACTTGGATTATTATAATGAAGACTAAAATGTTGAAGCTTCAAATTATACCTGGTTTTTTCCAAAAGTATAACTGTTTTTGACAGTTATACTACATAGTTATTTAAAAGCAGGATGTGGATTCCTCTTTTGGGGAGAGAAAGGTCCCATTTTATCCTGAAAATGGGTGAAAAGGTCCTCTAGACCAGTTTGGGGAGAGGAAGTGTAGGTTTTTCAACTCCAAGGAGTGTTTTGTGGCTTTCACTAATTCTTCATAGCCTGTATTGGGCTCAGATATGGCTTCTAAACCACATCTGAGAAGTTCTCACAAATACAGTGTGAAACATTTCATCTGGGGACTACACAGCCCTGTTCTTATGTGTATGACATGTAGAATTGTGTGAGAAACCTTATTTTTACCCCTTTATTAAAGCATCTATGAGTTATTTATGGATAAATAGACTCCATTGTCTAATTGAAACTTCATATTCAGGTATATGGGAAGGTATCCTATGGTAAAGGTGTATTGGTGGCACTGTGGGATTCAAACCTCAAAGATGCCATACCTTTTTCAGTTTTGAAAACATTGAGCTCATAATTTGTTCTTTCTGTAGCCCTTGATTAGGCCTACACAATGGTACCTCATTTGATATGGGTAGACTCAAATATGGCAAGGCTATACTATGTTCAATTCCCATTATCCAAACATTGTTTTTTCTCAAATTCTGTATGAAATTTTTTTTGATCCATATCTTTGGTTCCAAATGGGTTATGGGGAAATGGATGGTACCATCAGATAGCTTTGATGGTGCTGTTTCCAAAATGGCACCACTTTAGGTATCTCACACTAAAGCTTTAGAAGCTAAATTGGAGGTGAATATTTTATTCACCCTTATTTTGCTTTCATTTGGCCATACCTTATAGAGCTTTTATGCTAGCTCAGCTTGACTATCACCATTTGATATCCCTTACTGAGAAATTCAATTTGACCACCCATTTAATGGGGTTCAGCCTCTTTCTCTTGATTTTACATTGGAGGTGAAAATTAAGGTTTATGTTCAGCAACTGCTTTGAGCCTTAATAGCTTTGTTCTTCTTTTTACTATGATTATGGGATTTTTATATTCCAAAAGAGTTGATTTTCCTCTTTCTTTTGATTCCTTTTGAGGTGACTTGGCTCCGCTCCATGCTTTGGTGGTATTTTACTCTACCATTGATTTATGGTATTTTGGCTGTCATTCTTGTGCTCTGGTTTCAAGTCACAGGCTGACAATAAATAAAGATTATCAATTCAATGTTCTTTAAAATGTTGATTTATTTTTTTCTTCAAGCTTTTTTATTGATCTTTTCTCTAAATTGAGAAAAGGGAGCCTCAAATATGGAGTTTTCAATTGTAAAATCACAAGATTTGGAGAAATAGATATGAGTTGAAGGTATTGGAACAGCTCAGCTGTATTTTCTGATTTATTTTCAAAAATACCTGGATTTTCAAAGGGGTAGAGTCAAACAATTTGACTTTGGCGATGAAAAATAATTAAACCACAGGATTATATTTGGAAAGGATATTGAGTGCTCTTAAGAAATTTCAAAAACCAATTGGATTTTCCTTTAAATGATTCAGAAGCACAATTGAGAAACAATGAAAGTAATTTGGTTTTATATGTTTGCATTTTTGTTACATTTGATTTTATTTAATATTATCTTATTCAATTTATTGTGAATAGAGAACTCATGAGGGAGCTGATTGAATTCAATATTCAAACAAGTGGAAGGGTTTTGATTGAGGGCCTTTCAAAGCCTTGCAAAAGAACATCTTCAAAAAACTAAAAACCCAACACAAAAATAAAATGAGAAAATAAAAGGGAGGACACTCATGAAACAAAATGGAATCAAATTAGTAAAATCCTTCAAAGATCACCTGACCATTTGCGAATGACTGGATTAAGTATTTTAAAAATATAATAAAAGAAAAAAGCCAAATGGGAACACCAGCAACTGGGATTAAATCCTAGATATTATCAAAACAATGAAAAACAAAACTTCCAGTTCATATAAAAATGGATTAGTAAGGAGCTTTGTGAGAAAGATTACCCATATAATGCTTTTTAAAATGTTGATGTATTTTTCTCTTTAAACTTTTTTATTGATCTTTGCTTTCAATTTAGGAAAAGAAGACTCAAATATTTAGTTGTTAATTGTAAAGATGACAAGATTTAGATAGATAGAGATGAGTTGGAGTTATTGGAACAGCTCAATTTTTTTGTTTTTGATTTATTTCCAAAAAAAAAGATGTATTTTCAAAGGGGTAGACTCAAAAATGTTGACTTTGATGATGAAAAATTATTCAAATCAGAGGATTTTATGATTTGAGAATGGAATTTGATTTCTCCAGCATATTTGGAAAGAATATTGAGTGATATTGAGGAATGTAAAATTGGGTGGGTTTACTTTTATATTATTCAGAAGCACAATTTAAAAACAATGGGAGTAATTTTGTTTTATTTGGTTTTATTTGATATTATATGATTTAATTTATTTTTAATAAAAAGCTCATGAGGAATTTGATTGAATTCAATATTCAAACAAGTGGCAGGGTTTTGGTTGAGGGTTTTTCACAACCTTGCAAAAGAATATCTTTAAGAAACTAAACACCCAACACAAAAATAAAATGAACAATTAAAAAAGGGAGTAAACCCATGGAACAATGGAATCAAATTAGTAAAATTCTTTAAAGATCACCTTACTGTTTGAGAATGACTTTATTAAATATTTATAAAATATGATAAAATAAAAAATCAAAATGGGAACACCAATAAGAAAATTAACTGCTGAAACTGGTATTAAATCTTAGATATTATCAAAACAATAAAAAACAAAACTTCAAGTTCATATAAGAATATCAGAGCCTGAAATTATTTTGAAATTAATTAGTAAGGAATTCTGTGAGAAAGATTACCAATATAATTCTCTTCAAAATTTTGATGTGTTCTTTGATTTAAACTTTTTTATTGATCTTTTCTTTCAATTTAGGAAAAGAAGACTTAAATTTTTAGTTGTTAATTGTAAAGTTTACAAGATTTGGATAAATAAAGATGAGTTGAATTTATTGGAAAATCCAAATTGTGTTTGTTTTTGATCCATTTTCAAAAAAAGCCGTATTTTTTGGATTGGTAAGCTCAAAAGGTTTGACTTTAATGATGAAAGATTATTCAAATGTAAGGATCTAATAATTTAGCAATGGAATTTGATTTCTCCAGTGTATTTGCAAAGGATATTGTCACAGGGGCTCTTCAAAGTGAAGAGGGCCTGGCACTCAGTAAACTGGGACTCACTTATGGAGGGCTCAAGGATATGGAAAGATTGAATACACTTAAGAGTGTAAGGAATGAATTACTATAATAAGAGATATGAGAAAAGCAGAAACAAAGAAATAAGAATAAGAAATAGAAGAGCCAACCACAAACAAGTCCAAGTCCACTGTTTCAACCTGTCAGAATGGAAAGAGAAGGGTTAATAAGGATATGGCCACCAACTCATACTGTACAGGCAAATAGAAATGCAAAGACTAACTTAAAATTAAATAATTATAATACCCAAAATAAGGATAAGAATAATCATTAAATAATAAATAAACTAAATTAATTAACTGGGGAAAAGTCCCCAGGGGAGAGAAAGAGGGGCTGGTATATGTGAGAATCACCAGCCCTGATCCAGAGGAAGAATTTTCATGAGAATAATTGATGATTGAATTGAGTCTGGCCAATACAGGTCCTGTACAGCTGTACAGAACCTGTACAAGAGGTGTGGTGTATTTGAGTGATCATACAGTTTCATACTGGTGTATTGAAACTGTATTGGGTGAATCCAACCTGTACAGTTATTGACAGGATGTATTGATGTACCAAGCTGTATGCATGTTTCAGAATGAAGATTGCTTAAACTGAATGCTGATGCAGATACTGTATTTGCTGATTTGAGGTGTTTGAGTGGGTGTATGAATGAATACCCTTACCCCTGATGGATGGTTGTTACATTATCCCCCTCTTGAAACTGATGGGCTCCTGAACACCATAATACCCTGCCACTGTTGAGTGGCATCTCAATATCCCCACATTTTTTCAAAAAAAAATTCTTTTGAATTTTCTTTTCCTCTTGATCATTATCCTGAAAATCCTTCTTCACTTCTTTTCTGTCAAATTCAATTGATTCCCCCCTTTTTCCAAGTTTTGAGTAAGTATTCCACTTGGAAATATGCTTTTCTTTTCTTCTGATTCAATCAACCATGCCCTTGGAATATATCCCAGAATAAGGGCCACTGAGCTCTTGTGCTCAAAAGAAATGATGCCCAATGAGTATATGAAGTGTACTCATTGGGCAAGGCTTAATCCAATGAAATCTTGAAAAAATTTCCTCCAAGGGGTCTTGTCCCCATTGTCCATGGAAGTGGCCTCAAACAGCCCTCCAAAGTGTTTTTGGGCTGTGGCCTCTACCCTGATGAATCTTGATATTTTTTTGATTTTTATGGCCTTTTGGGCCTTTTTGGGTGCTTTGGTGATTTTGGTCATTCCATGATTTTTGGCCATTATTGGCCATTTTGCGTCTTTGGGGTCCTACGGTCGGCGGTCCATGGGGGCTATTGGAGGCCCCCTGGGCCCAAATTTGCTGGGGACCCAGGGTGACCAAGGGGCCCAGAATTGGCCCAATTTCAATTTTCACCATACATGGCCTGGACCATCAAGATCCTGGCCTCCCCAAAGTTGCAGGGGAGGCCCTGGGTGATGGGTTCAGCCCCAAAGAGGTATGAACCTTCACCTTAGAGGCTTTGAGGGGGGGCATAATTGAGTTATGGCCCCATTTCCTTGAGGTCAAATTCTTTTCTTGATATGGAATGGATTGATTCTGACATCTTGAATCTTCTGCTTGCATATTCTTCAGTTATGAGTTCCAAACTGACTGAACTCACTTAATCTTCTCCTTCTGCACCGCCACCATCTATTCTTGGTGGTTCTGGTGTCTTCAGTCAATTGTCCTCCCCTTCCATGGCGTCTTCTGATCATTTTGATCCCTCCCAAACCTATGATGGGTTCAGAGCAGTTGAAGTTCTTGATCCTGCCTGTAATGAATGTTTGGCCAAGGGTAAGGATTGCTTTCAACATTACAATCCTCGATTGTCAAAATGCCACTTTTGCTTCGTTGGGAAGAAACCATGTTGTCATACCGGGTCAGGAGGCACTTATGGAGCAGGAAAGATGGGCCTTATGGGCGGGAATTCCCCATTCTTGAGGAACCTACTCCTGATGCAACCTCAGGATTTTCTCAATGTGAGTGATTTGCATATTTTGATTGAATTGGTACTGATATTTTGATGTAGTGACTGGTTCCAGGCAGAGGGATGTGGCCAGGTGGACTAATGTTGGAGGGTCCATTCCAATCGGTGGTAGGCCCATACACTACAGCTCAGAAATCCCAATCTCAAGGACCAATACTGATGGAGTAGTGAAGGTAGTGAAGCAACTAAGAAGAATTGTTGATTCCCCAACAGATCCACATGCTGAAGGAAGTGATGAGTTGGATGGTGAAGAAGTTGAAGTTGTTCCTCATTCAGTTGGCCATCCATCCAGCAATTCCTCTTCTCAACCTCTTGCCAACACTAGATTCCAAAGCCAAGTTATTCCCAGAACACCAAGAACCTTCCAACCAATGCTTGCTTCCATTCCTACAACCCTTCCTCCTCCTTAACCAGCTACTTCCCACACCACCAGGCCTGCCTTGAATCCAGCAGTAAGACCATCACCAGTTCAACAGTCCAGAAGCTCACCCATAACCACCTCCTGTCAACTCCAACCTGTGGCCAGCTCCAGCAGAAGAAGAGATGGATTGTCCCCTTTGCTGTTTCCTGCCGCTCAAGTTTTTCAAAGAAGAGAACGTTGGCCTATCTGGGTTACCAGAGAATATCCCAACGCGGCTAGTGAAAGTCAAGATGCTGTGGCCAGATTATTCAGGAGGGTTGATAGAAATAGCAGAGAGGTGATTATGTATGCCAATGACAGGACTATTCCAGGTACTGCTTCTGAAGAGATGGCTGCAAAATTTGCCTGGTATGAAGATGAGTTGATAAATGATTTTCAGAGAAATTTTGATGATTTGGGTAGAGATAACTAGTTTTCCTTTTCCTTGTTTGTGTTTGGTTTGACTTCTATCCCCACTCTTATAAATACTAAAAACTGAAAAAATAATGGAAACTCCCAATACATGATTTGGGAGGGGATGCTGCTGCTTTAAAGAAATAAAAGAAAGAAAACTATACAAGTAAAGAAAGAAAGAAAAATAAAAGAATAAGAGAAAATGAGAGTAAAGAAAAATCCTGATGGTTGATCCTTCTTGTGGTGAGTTGCTTGATTCTGGCCAAGAAGTGTCTAAAAATGAAAACCAAGCATTTGATGCTCACAGAGTGGCCAAGGTAATGTTCTACAAGAAGTAGAACCCTCAGGGATGCATACCAGGAGTTGGAACTTACTTTCATAACTTCCACTCCCCACCAAGCACCATAAAATTGAAAAGAATTTGCCATAAATGACTTCTGACATGAATTGCCATAAATGACTTCTGAAATGAATTGCCGTAAACGACTTGAAGTAATGGATGTCTTGAATCATGATGATTGGCATAAATTGAAATGATAATAAGAGAAAAGAAATGAAAATAAAGAAAGAAACATTTGGCCATATCTTGATAAGGTCCAAATTGGAGGGTATTGGTGTTGTATGCTTCCTGAACCTGTCCAAAGAATTGACAAGTTCTCACAAAGTGGCCAAGGTGATGCTTACAAAAACATATGGGTAGAATACCCCCTTAAAGGTGCATTCCAGGAGAGGAACTTACTTTCATAACTTCTTCTCCCCACCAAGCACCATAAATCAGACTCTTGAGGTATTTGGACCAGGCCTGTCTGGATACAATGAATGGAAATCCTTGACAAGATCTGGTGAGCTGGTTCCCAAGTGGTTCTTTCTGGGTCTTCACTGAATCCTTTCCACTCTACAAGATACAATAATTTACCTCTTTTGAGTTTTGAGTCCAGAACCTGAGCCACTTCCCATTCTTCTTGCTCCTCCACTAGGATTGGTGGTGGTGGCAATTGATGTCGATTTGGGATAGTTGAATGCTTGACTGGTTCTAATAAGGACACATGAAAGACAGGGTGAACTGACTTCCATTGCTGAGGCAACCTGAGGTGATATGCATGGCTTCCAATCTTCTTCAGAACTTCAAAAGGTCCCAACCATCTTTCTGATAACTTCTTGGTGGGTCTTGTGGTCTTAATGTTCTTGGAGGATAGCCATACTTTGTCCCCAGGTTGGAAATCAGGTGGAATTTCCCTATTTCTATCTGCATACTTCTTGAATCTCCTTATTGCTGACTCTAATTCCTCTTTGAAAACTTGCTGTACTGATTGGAGTTTTGTTGATAACTTTCCAGCACGTGAGTCTTGAGAAATATGGATTGAGTCAAAGCTGGGATTTCTTCCATAAATGGTGAAAAAAGGTGATTGCTTGGTTGATGAATGTTCTGCATTATTATAGGCAAATTCAGCCAGAGGGATCCAGGTGTACCAGTCATCTTGATGATAGCTGACATACATCCGAAGGTACTGTTCTAGTATCTGATTTACCCTCTCTGTCTGTCCATCTGTTTCAGGGTGAAAGGCAGTTGAAAGATCTCTTGATATCTTGAGCTGCTGACACAATTAAGTCCAAAATGATGAAACAAATAAGGATCCTCTATCACTGATGATACTGACTGGAAGGCCATGCTTGGAAAATACATGACTAATGAAGATTTGAGCTAAGTCCAGAGCAGTGATTGTTACATAAGTTGGAATGAAGATTGCCATTTTTGAGAATCTGTACACAACTACTAAAGTTGAATCAAAGTTGTTTGACAGTGGCAATTGAGTGATGAAGCACATTGATAATGAATTCCAAGGACCAGATGGAATTGAAAGAGGCTTGAGTAATCCAAACTTCTTTTGATGAATGTTCTTGTTTCTTGAAAATTGCTGACATGAGGACACATAGTCCTTGATGAATTGATTCATGCCAGCCCAATCAAAATCCCTCTTGATGAGCTTGAGGGTCTTCTCCTGGCCAGGATGGCCAGCCAATGGTGAGTCATGACGCTTTTGAAGAATATTGAGTTGAAGTTCTTCATTTCTTGGGATTACCACTCTATCTTTGAATAATAATAACTTGGCTTGAGGTTCAAGAGAATAATCTGGAACTGATTCACCTCTTGCTAGTTGCTTGAGTATTTCTTTATAGTCTTTGTCTTTCCATACTTCTTTTTGTATCTTGTCCACTAAATCTGAGAAAATCTCCACTTTGATTGAGAATAATCTTGACTCTTGAATTCCATCTTTCTTAAGTACTTGATGAAAATTTTAAGGATTCTTGCTGATGAAGTCCACCCCCCTCTCTGGGTACACGTTGTCCCGACGTGACAAGGCATCTGGTAAAGTGGCCAGCCTGCCTGGGTGGTAAGTGATAGTGAAATGAAATTCTGAGAGAAATTCAGCCCAACGGGCCTGAAAACGAGTAAGAACTTTGGAAGACATGAAATACTGCAAGGAATAGTGGTCTGTCAAGACCTCAAAAGAAATGGAAAGAGAATGAAGAAATGCTCTCCAGCGGTTGAGAGCCCAAACTATGCCAAGGAGTTCCTTGTCATGAATTTCATAGTTCAGCTCAGCTGAGAGAAGCTTGCGACTATCAAATGCAATGGGGTGTTTTCCTGAGTCATTCACCTGACTAAGTACGGCTCCCAATGCATAATCAGAAGCATCAGTCTCTACAATAGTAGGTAGAGATGGATTGAAATGGGATAAGATAGGAGCAGAGGTGAAAGCTTCTTTGAGTGCTTGAAACTGACTAAGAGCTTCCTCATTGAAGATGAAAGGAGAATCTTTTTTAAGGAGGGAAGTGAGAGAAGTGATTTTTTTAGAATAATTTTTAATGAAACAACAATAAAAATTGCCAAAGCCAAGGAAAGATTGAAGGGCCTTGATGTTTTTGAGCTGTGGCCAATTGAGGATTTGCTGAACTTTTGAAGAATCCATCTTGAGGCCATCACTTGAAACAACATAGCCCAAGTATTCCACACTTGGAGGCTTTGGAAAACATATTATTGTCCCTCAGTCTTTAGAGGACAGACGCCACATGTTTGACATGTTCCTCCTCAGAACTGGAAAAGACCATAATATCATCTAAATAAACCACAACAAACACATCCAAGAAATATGAAAATATATCATTTACAAGATTCTGGAAAGAAGCAGGAGCATTGGTCAAACCAAATGGCATGACCAAATACTCATAACTACCATACTTGGTTCTGAAGGCAGTTAAGTGCTCATCCCCCTCTTTGATTCTCAGAAGGTTATATGCACCATGCAAATCTATCTTGGAGAAGATAGTGGAACCGTTGAATATGGTAAGGAGCTGGTTTATAGGAGGAAAAGGGTATCTGTTCTTCCTAGAGACAGCATTGAGTTTGCGGTAGTCAACACACAAACAAAGACCTCCATCCTTTTTCTTGACAAAAAGGACAGGTGCTCCTGTTGAAGAGGAGCTTGGTCTAATGGAACCTTTCTCTACATTCTCTGAAATGTAGGCCTGCAGTTTTTCTGACTCTTGATTTTATAATGAGTAGATAGCACCAATTGGAGGTAGAAGACCCTCCAATTTGATATGGTGGTCACAGGCGCAGTGTGGAGGAAGTTTCTCTGCTTTCACCTTGGAGAATACATCCAAATATTGGTGATAAGCAGGAGGAACAATATTCAACACATTTTCAATTTCTTCTGGCTCTTCCTCCTCATCCCACTGCTCCTCCAGGGATGCATGAAAAGATAAGGGAGGAAGGTCCATATCCCCTTGAAAGAGATGAAGTGAAGATATGGCAACATCTTCTCCAACATCCTTTATCTCTTTGAAGACTTCATCTCTTAATGGAAGTAATGACTGAGAGGGGATGATGGAAGGGGTATGGACAGAAGAAGGAAGGGAAGGTGTCTTAAGTTCACCAGCCAGAGCAACACTGTTGACAACAGTGGCTAATTCATTACTAGTAGAAGGAATAATACCACTAGAATCCTTATGACTAGAATCATAGGTGATCAATCCATTTTTCCAATCAATAATGGGATTAAAATGGTAAAGGAAATCATTGCCCAATATCAGGTCTTCTCCCTTGGGTGAATCTATGATAAAGAAGTCCCATTCAAAGCTTGGGAAGGAAGGCAAGTCAACTACCCACTTGGTATAATGGGTGATGAACAAGGCAGGGGATTCATTAGAATCCAGGATGAAAAGAGGAATCTTTTCAGGGATCTCTGACAGAGTCAATGAGTACTTGAGAACGAAATTCTTTGCAATAAAAGAGTTTTTAGCACCAGAATCAATGAGAATACTATAAAAAATATCAGAGACAGAAGAGAAAATAAGAAAGTTTAAAGATTTCTTGACACTAGTATTCAGAGTGCACAATTGTGCTCTTGAAGGAAATAAGTGAGAACCATTGAACACATCATGATTCCCACTCAGGCTTTTCCCTGCTTGCTAGGGAAGCCTCTTGATGATGGCCCAGGCTTGTTCTGAGGTCTCTTGAAGCATTTTTCAATTGGGTGCTTTCCACCACAATAAGTACACGACCCCTCTTTAATCCTCCTCTCCTTTTCAGAACCAATTAATTTATTGTCCTTATTGAGGAGAGCAGCATGAGGCTTGTCCTTTTAAGATTGAAACTGCTTGCCCTTCTTATTCTTCTTCTGATGAGGCCTCTTTGAAGATGAGTTTTGAGGAGGCCTAGATTGATTGAATCCATTGACAGGAGGCTTCTTCTCTTGATTGCAACCCTTTTCTTTTTGCCTCTCATGATACCTTGTGTCTAACTCTAAAGTGACATCCATAAGTTCTTGAAGAGTATCAAAATTTCCAGGGTGAGAAGCCGACTGATGCAATAATCTTGATGCCAGTCCTCTTCTGTAAACATGGATATAAGCTCTTTTCCCCAATCTCCAATTCCTGACATTAAGCTTCTGAAATCTGCAATGTACAAGGAAACATGACCACTTTCCTTCATCCTCAAATTGTCCAACTCTTGTTCAGCTTTCCTGACTTCATTGGGGTCACCAAACAGAGTGAATAATTGAGATTAAAATAAGGGCCAATTATTGAGGAGGTAGGAAGGGTCTTCATTGGAAATATTTGAGAGATAGGGTTCAATCCACTTTCCAGCTCTACCAGTGAGAAAAGAAGTTGAGTAAAGAGCTTTCTTCCTGTCAGAGAAGAAATTTGCTGGATCATTATGAAAGATTAATTGACAGGATTGGATAAATCCTCTCAATTTATGAGCTTGAGTACCATCAAAAGAATCAAGTGCCTTCATGTATGGAGTCTTGAAAGCAGGGGGTTTTGAATTGTCCCTGGGAGCAACTGCTTGAGTGAGTTGCCCCATGAATTGAGTCATCTGCTCCATCATCTTGAGGAGACTTGGATCAGTTTGAGAGACAAGAGGTTGACTAGAAAGGGCTAGATTAGAACCCTGAGGCACCTCTGGAGCATTTTCCAAGGCATCTGCCACTTCAGTTTCCCCAGAATCTTCCTCTTCCACAGACTCTTCCCCCTCTTCATCTTCAACTTCCCCTAATCTTGCTCTTGCACCTTCAGACATGCCAGGGAAGCCACCCAAAAGTCCAGAAAAGGATCTTGATCTTCTAGATTTCATTCCACCTCTTCTTGAGGGTGCTGCTCATTCCATTGGTGGTCCTCTGTCCAAGTTTGCACTCAGTTGATGAACTGATGGTGTGCGGTCAAGAGGAGCCCTTCCTGTAGGAGTGAGAACAGCTGGAATTTTTTGGGATCTAGTGTTCTTTGCTGGGGGACTATGCTGAACTGGCATTTTGAATAAAAATGAAATAAAACTTGATGGTATGAGAATAATAATCAGAACTGGGCCAAATCAATCACAATTAAAATCTTGATGAATCTTGAGGAATCAATTCAAATCTTGAGGTGAAATCAAATTCAGTCAACAGTCAAATCAATTCAAACAATCAACAATCAATTCAAATAAAATATCAATAGTCTTGAGTAAATCAACAATCAATAAATATTCAATCAATAATCAATAAATCAATAAATCAGTGTCTTCAATATGAAATCAAGGTCTTGAGGAATCAATCAATCAATTTAAAATCTTCAGAAATCAACTCAATATCTTGATGAGTCAAAATCAGTCAATAATCAAAATCAATTCTTGAGGATCAATAAAATATCTTGAGGATTCAAAGTCAATCAATAATAAAAATCAGCTCTTGAGGATCAATCAATATCTTGAGAAGTCAAAATCAATAAATCCAATCCAAATAAGAATCCTGAACTGCTGAATCAATAATCCAATGAATCCCAATGAATAATCCAATCAATAACTCCTAAAAGAACCTGAATAAGAACACAGAAAAAATTTGATTTGATAAAATGAAATGGTCAGAAATGATTAAGAAAGAAGAAAAATCAATTTCATATGAATTAAATGAATGAGATGAAATTGATGAGAGAGAAAAATCATAATGATTCAAGATCATTAAATCATAAAAGAGATCATAATTGATGAATGAGAGAAATGAATATAAATGAATGAAAAGAAAGAATCAAATATGAGTTAATTAATTTAATGTCACAGGGGCTCTTCAAAGTGAAGAGGGCCTGGAACTCAGTAAACCGGGACTCACTTATGGAGGGCTCAAGGATATGGAAAGATTGAATACACTTAGGAGTGTAAGGAATGAATTACTATAATAAGAGATATGAGAAAAGCAGAAACAAAGAAATAAGAATAAGAAATAGAAGAGCCAACCACAAAAAAGTTCAAGTCCACTGTTTCAACCTGTCAGAATGGAAAGAGAAGGGTTAATAAGGATATGGCCACCAACTCATACTGTACAGGCAAAGAGAGAAATGAAAAGACTAACTTAAAATTAAATAATTATAATACCCAAAATAAGGATAAGAATAATCATAAAATAATAAATAAACTAAATTAATTAACTGGGGAAAAGTCCCCAGGGGGGAGCAAGAGGGGCTGGTATATGTGAGAATCACCATCCCTGATCCAGAGGAAGAATTTTCATGAGAATAATTGATGATTGAATTGAGTCTGGCCAATACAGGTCCTGTACAGCTGTACAGAACCTGTACAAGAGGTGTGGTGTATTTGAGTGATCATACAGTTTCATACTGGTGTATTGAAACTGTATTGGGTGAATCCAACCTGTACAGTTATTGACAGGCTGTATTGATGTACCAAGCTGTATGCATGTTTCAGAATGAAGATTGCTGAAACTGAATGCTGATGCAGATACTGGATTTGCTGATTTGAGGTGCTTGAGTGGGTGTATGAATGAATACCCTTACCCCTGATGGATGGTTGTTACAGATATTGAGTGATCTTAAGAAAGGTAAATTCCAATTGTATTTCCTTTTAAATGATTCAGAATCACAATTGAAAAACAGTGAGGGTAACTATGTTCAATATGTTTGATTTGATTTAATTTCATTGATTTTGGTTTGATTTAATTTGATCTTTCTCAATTTGTTTTAAATGAAAGATTCATAAGAGAGTTGATTAAATCAAATATTCAGGAAAGTGGAAGATTTTGGGGACAGGGCTTTCCATAGCCTTGCAACAGAGAATCTTTAAAAAACTCAACACCAGAGGCAACAAGAAGATCAACAATTAAGAAATTAAGTACTCACTCATGCAACAAAATGGACTCAAATTAGTAAAATTCTTCAAAGACCACCTAATGTTTTGAGAATTACTGGATCAAATCTTTAAAAAAGGATGATAAAAGAAAAAAAGAAAACAGGACCACCAAGAAGAAAAGGAACTACTAAAACTGGTATTGAATCTTAAATATCATCAAAAGAATGCAAAGGAAGCTTCCAGTTCATATAAAAATATCAGATCCTGAAATTATTTGGAAATTGATTAGTAAGTAATTTTGTTATGCAAGATTACCAATACAAAGGTTTTCAAGATTTTGATGTATTTTTTTCTTGAAACTGCTTTATTTATCTTTGCTTTCAATTTGAGGAAAGAAGACTTAAGTATGTAGTATCTAGCTGTAAAGATTACAAAATCTGGAAAAATAGAGATGAGCTAAAGTTATTGGAACAGCTCAGTGGTATTTCTTGATTTATTTTCAAAGTGGTAGACTCCAACATTTTCATTTTGATCACAAACAATGATTCAAATGGGAGGATCCAATGATTGAAGAATGAAATTTGATTTCTCCAGCATATTTGGGAATGATATTCAGTGAGCTTAAGAAATGGATAATCTAATTTGATTTCCTTTTAAATGTTTCAGAATCACAATTGCAAAAAATTAAGTGTAATTTTGTTTAATAGATTTGAATTTTTTTCTTTGGTTTTATTTAATGTGATCTTAATCAACTTATTTTAAATAGAAAACTTATTAGACAGTTTATTTAATTGAATATTGAAAAAAGTGGCAGCTTTTTGGGTCATGGTTTTCCATAGCCTGGAAGAAGAACCTCTTCAAAAAACTGGCCACTGGTCACAAAAGGAAGATGAATGATCACAAAAGGAATTACTCACTCATGAAACAAAATGAATTAAAATTAGTTAAATCCTTTAAAGATCACTTGACAGTTTGAGAATGACTGGATTAAATATTAAAAAAAGGATCATAAAAGAAAAAATAAAATGGGAACCTCAAGAAGAAAAGTAACTGCAAAAACTGGTAGTTAATCTCAGATATTATCAAAAGAATGAAAAAAACTTCTGGTTCATATAAAAATATCAAAGCCTGAGACAATTTTGACATGGATTAGTAAGGAATTTTGTGATGAAATATTAACAATACATTGTTGTTTAAAATTTTGATGTGTTTTTTGCTTTGAAATTTATATTGATCTTTGTTTTCAATTTAGGAAAAGAAATCTTGAATATGTAGCTGTTAATTTGAAATATTGGAAGATTTGGAGAATTAAAGATGTGTTAAAGTTATTGGGAAAGCTCAGTTGTATTTGTGTAAGATTTGTCTATGAAACTGTTGATAATAGTACTATTAATCAAGAGGACTATGACTTTTCCTATTGAATATAATGAATGAATTTACTCTCAACACAATTGAATAATTATTTACTTAATTATTTCTTTTCCTTTTTTAGACTACCAGTTATTATAACAGTAAGCAGTAACTGTCTACTAGAATCAATTACAAGAAGTATTAATAATAACATTATTTCAATGTACAATTATCTTTGAAAAGAATAATTATAGTGACAATTATTGAATAAAGCTATTACTAGAAAAAAACTTTATTAATTAAGTGAGAAAACTCACTAACACTCCATTAATAGTTTGTCAAGAATTGGTAGAATGATTTGACAGATTAATTATGCATTTAAAGTATCAAAACTGCTTTATAACAATAATGCTACAGTAAAATAGCTAAAGACTATTGGAAATAGTATATTTCTATAATTTCACTTGTTTTTATTGGTTTGCAAAAATTGAAAACATTTAAGAAAAGGATTAACTAATACTTACTTGTTGGTACTAAAGATATCATTGAATAATAAGATTATTTGGAAAAAAACAGCAAGAGGAAGCCTAAATCAATTCAACAACAGCTCACAGAGGTGTGCCATGGAGAAAACTGAAAACCAGTGAGTGAGAAACCAATAATACTCTTTGGATCATTGATTGCATCATTGTTTATCATGTAAAATTATCATAATTACTTGATTAATTCTTCTTCCATGACTACCAACCCATTTATGGTTAGGAAATAAATAATGAACAACTGTAAATATTCTTTTATTCCAAAATTAATGTTAGATTCTCAAAGCTTTCAATTTTATTGGAAATTTCATCACAGATTTATTTTCTGTGTATTTTTGAAGATACAGTGTTTCACATAGAATCAACAAGAATGGACTTCAAGTAAAACATTGAGCTTGAATTTTGAAGCCATAATTCTTTTTGGCTTTTATATTTACTATGTCTTTCCCCATTTTTCCTCAAAATTTCATAAATAGGCATTGATAATTTTATTTTTGATGAAGTTCTGTTATTCATGTATAGAATTGCAGATAGCACAGTTGTAGCTGGTTGCCATGAGTTAAATGCATGGATACTAGTCCAGAAAAGGTTTTGATTACTCTTTTAAGGTTTATCCATGGGAAATAATGAATAATTGAAATTTTTACAGGTGGAAAAGTAGCTCATTACCTCCTTGTCACATTAGAATATCAGCTTATTTTCTATTTTCTTATAATCTAATGGGACTAACTTGGTAACCAAGGTCCCAAAATGCTTATTAAACTAATTTGGCTACAATCAGGCATGGATCCAAGATTTAGAGCTATCCATGCCTCAGAGGCCTCAGAAGTTGGGTACCATGGCTCTCTTTGATGTCTTTTGTCCCTCTTAGCTATTTTCACATCAAAAATAGTAATTTAGGCTTAAATACTGATATCCACTATGGGTGTAAAGAAGTTGTATTTACGAATACTGTAATTATAAGTGCCATAAATATGCATAAAACCATTCTTGGAATATATGTAACATGGGATTTATCACCTTCCCATTATTTTGCTGTGAAATTGAGAAAAACAAAAATTTTCACAATTATTTTGTGGTATTGAAGTATTTTCTATATTACCACCACATAGAGTTTATTTAAGCTTATTCACTCTATGGGGCTACCCTAGGTGAGTTTTTGTGCAAAATGCAAATCTGGTAAGTCCATGGATTTACAGGCTCACAAAAGCATTATTCATCTCTTCTTAAATGAAAAATTATTAATTTTTCATATATGCATGACTTATGGGTTATTCATAATTTAAAAGTTCATTTTATATTTATTTTGGCCTAGTTAATTATGTAAAATTTACCTCAAGGCTTGTACAATTTGTGGTAGTAAAGCCCCATCTCAGCTCACTACAGGGCTGTATTGAGCCTGTGGGACCACAATTAAGCCACAGGAGTAAAAATATTCACTCTTTGGCTGTATTAAAAGGTGGATAATCTACAAATCTTTTGGAGTAAGATAAAAGGCGGTCCTCCCCTCACCAAAATAGGAACTCATTCTGTTTTTTATTGGAATTCTTACATAGTAAAGCCGTCAAAAACAGAATTATTCCTGGAATTAAATAGATATGACTATAGTATTACTCATTGTAGTGACTCTTATAGTGATACAACTGATATTTGGTGCAACTAGGAATTTTGGAAGATTAATAACCACTATATCATTATATTAGATCCCTTTTAGCTTATTTCTTAATTTCATTTTCATTTCACACTCATGGTTATAGCTTGTTTACTATTATATCATGGATTCAGCCTGAAATTCTGAAGTCCTGGTAGTGTTTTTTACCTATTTTGGACAATTTGTTAGCTTATTGGAAGGTGTTTGAACCTTGTTTGGAATTGGTCTATCCCTTTTTAACCTGTAGAGGTGAGTAATTTTGTGTTTTTGACTTGTAATAACATTCTTGATTTTTTTAGAGGAGATATAAAAAATAAATCAAAAAATAATTATATTTTTAAAAATATATAAATAATACATTTTTTGTTTACATATTATTTTTTACTCTATAAGTATATAATTTGATTATTTCCACCTTTAGAAAATATAAATTATATTTTTATTGAAGTTGCCTTTTTTGAAAAATATATAAATCATATATTTTTTATGAACAAAAGAGGAAAAGGCTTGAAACCATTTTGAATCTCCTTTTTTCACCCAATCTGGCCTGGAAATTGATTAATTGATTTTTTTGCTAATTATCATAAATGATTTGATATTTTATTTCATTTAAAAATATGAATCATACTTTTCTTTTATATTTTTTTAAAAACAAATGGAATATATAACTTACATTTTTTATTTTTTTCCCAAAGAAAACCCTAATAACTTTCCTTTACATCCTTTTGGGCTTAAACATTTACTGATTTATTTACTTTGATAATTTTCATTAATAATCAAATATTTTACTGAAAATATAAATCATATTTTTTGTTTTATGATATTTTTTTTAAAAAAATATGTAACTTATAATTTTTTTATTAAAGCAGCTTATAACTATCTTTACACCCCTTTGGTTGTAAAAATTGAATCATTTAATCATTTTCAATAATTTTAATTAAGAATTGAATATTTTATTAAGAAATATAAATTTTATTTTTCTTGAATATTTTTTTTTAAAAAAAGGATATATAAATTTTATTTTTTGTATAAAAGCCCCTGATAGCTATTCTATACACCCTTTTGAGTGTGAAAAAGAAAATAACATAATTATTTTTGATAATATACATTTAGAATGAAGTATATTTTTTTGAAGAAATAGAAATAATATTTTTCATTGAATCTTTTTGCTAAGAATATTACACTTATATATTCCTAATTTTTTTGAATAAAAAATCTTTAGAATCTTGTTCAAAACTCTTTACAATCTTGTTCAAAACTCTTTTGGGGTATTTGAACTAAATAACCGGTTTTCTTTGACAATCTTTAGCAATAATTGAGTATTTTTAAATAAAATATAAACCATATTTTATGAAAATTAATCAAGAAATTGGTTTTCTGTTTCAAAAGAACAAAAAACTAATTCATATTTCACTTTTTGGGGGAAAATTAGAATAAACCTTGGAAAATTTATTTTCACATTGTGACAGAGAAAGCCAAGAAACTTATTGAATATTTTTAAGTTTAAAATCTATATGTATTTTCTTCATTATTCAATGAAAATATGTATCATATTTTTTCTTCATCTTTCTAAAATAAACTTATCAGTAGTAAGCTTATTCTTCTTTTATTTCTATTATTTAAAATCAATACAGAATAACTTCTTTTTCATATATTGACAGAAAAATTGAAGTTTTAAATTTTTTCTTGTAATTTTGTAAATTTCTATCAAATTCATATAAATTATCAACTCGTCAAGTCAATTTTTCAAACTCAAAAATTAAAAATACAAACTTTTTATCTTTATTTTTATAAAAATTAAAATTCTTTCAAAATTCCAAGTCGTAATTTAACTTTAAAATTTGATAATTTGAAGAAGAATATTGAAAATTTGAAGTGAAACTCAAGCTCACCCCTTTATTTTCAATTGAACAATTCAATATCTTTTGAGTTAAAAAATATCAATCTCAATACAGCAAGATATATTCCAGCTTTAATCATAAAGTGATAAACTTTATTTTAATACAATCCATTATAAGTAGCTCTGTTTCTCTTCACATTATCAAATCAATAATAATAATAAAATATAAAAATCAAAAATCAAAAATCCTTCATTCATTATCCTAAAAAGAAACAATATTCTTTTAAAAATCCATTTGTTGAAACTGAATTATAAATTCTGATTGGAAGGAAGTCTTTTAAATACTCAATAATTAGGATAGAGAAATCCCTTTGTGAATAATACAAGTTAAAATAGAATTGAAGTCACTCTCAGAGCTGAGTTTCAAATCTTACAAAATTAATTTTGAATAAAAAATGAAGAAGAAAACTCTTCTTAATATTATTCACTTCCATTATCAACCATGACACTATGTCAGCTCAGAAACCTTGGAATCCCAATAAATCAACCTGTAGAAAGGTAAAGAGCCACATGAGGGTGTGGTCATAAGTAAAAATAAGTTGATAATGGTAACATTAATAAATAATTTTACAGTAACCAAGCTTACATAAGGAGCACTTTGGAGAAAAATAATGCTATGAAAGGATTTCAGGGACTGAGAAGAAATCATTCTGACCCACCAACTCCTGTTCATTTAACCTAAAAGGGGAGCTTGAGTCAAAAAAACACAGCTCAACAGACAAATAGGTATATTCTGAAGTCCACAAATTAATTGTCAATGGACTCAAAGCTCACCAAATATCTCTCCACCCCAGGAGGCTTTCAAAACAAAGAAAGGCAAACAAGATCAACAAACTCTCCCTTTCAATCAGAAGAAAGAAATTCTCAATAAAATAAATCAGATGTTGAGACATTGATTTCAAGAAAGATAAAGCCTCAGAAGGTATCTGTGGAAACAGAAAAAAATATTAATGAATCCATAATTGACCCAAAGCTTTCTTCAAGCAGTTGCAGAACCCCTCAGCTGGAAAACCACCAGTATAAATTTCTCCAGGGGAATCAACCAATCTGTTGGAAGTACATTCAGCTTCACATAAAATGGAAAATGTACTACATTAAGGCTCTTAGAGATGAGATGTGAAAAATACTCAACTCAAATAACCTTAGAATCCAAACTGTGGAAAGCATGGATCCCAATTTGGATAGGATATGTAAAGAGTTCCTATCCTAAAGCAAATCTCAAGAGAAGTAGTTTATTGAACAGAAAAAAATCTCAAGTGGAGTGGAGATAGTTCAAGAGGATCTCTTGAAGCTCAAGGATGATTTTGATAATCTGTAATTGAAGGAGGAGGAACAAGTAAATAACTTGATCCCACACAAATTGAGACAAGAAATTGATGTACCAATGGCAATTAATCTTGGGAGCACAAGAAACTCAACTCAGAGGTCAAAGAAGACCAATCACAAAGCATTCTTAGTATAAATACCTCTATATTTATATTTGAATCTGTATAACTATATGTTGAAGATATGAGCCATTTGAAAAAAAGAAGCTCTGAAACAGCTCCTAGATGCTACAAACTGGCCCGATTCCTTGGTCATTGGAGAATATGACCATATGGGGATGATTGACTAAGTTTATAGTCTTCTTATCAATGTGCCAATGTAAGGTGTTTCTATAAAACTCTTTACAATTATAGCAATATCAAGAGTACTATGACTGTCCTCAGTAGAAAGATATAATATAATAAAATATTATAACCACAAATTTATATAACTATTGAAAATAATTAAGTTATAAAAAAGAAATTTAATTATTATTAAATAATTTAATAATAATAGAAATCTTAATAATTATAATAAATTATACTTATTCTATTATTTTTATAGTCACTGACAATTATAACAATAAGAAGCTTAAATCTCTTAATGAGACAATTACACATGGAAGATATGAATAATTAACCACTTATAAATAATATAGATATTATTTATAAGTAAATTATCACACACACTGTGCAGAAATAATTCTTATAGAAAGATTCTATATAAAAAATTAACCATAGATAAAAAATATTGAACTTCAGAGAAAAGCTTACTTCCAATATATATTTGATACAACAAGTTAAATACAACAGTTATTATATTAAATATTTATTATACATTGAAAACATGCCAAAAAATTGATATTTTGAAGATAAAACAGCTTTTTATAATTAAAATATGATTTAAACAGTTTCTAAGAGGAATGTGTGGATTTTAAAAGATATTTAAGATGATAACTTTATAAAATAAAATATATTGTTGGTGATTACAACAATAATCTGAATTCTATAATTTCAATTCTTTAGTTTAAGATTAATAAAGAATGAAAGAACTTAATAATTACTTTAATAATAAGATTTTATATTTAATCAACCTTTACCTGTTTAAATGTCTGAAATTTTTGGATTGATAATGATTGATGGACAAAAACAGTGATGAATAGACTCTTTTTATGTCTACAGAGCAGCTTTCATGACTCATAATGGATATAGAGGGCGTTCTCAGGTCAAAAATGAAAAACCATGCTTAAAAATAAGGCTTTTAACTTAAGGTTACTTATTTTTAATTCCAATTTAAAGTTACCAGTGTTATTCATAACTCCAGGTAGCTTTAATCCTCAATTAAGCTAATTATTTTAACTTTTGATATAAGATAAGCTTATTTATATTAAATTTGATAACATGAACAACTCAAAAATAGAGTTTCAAGCAAAAATCTCTTAAAGTCAATTGTTTATTAATTTTTATGTAAAGGTTAATTTTCTTCAAGTATAATTAAAAGAGTACATTTCCAGGCTAATTACCAATAAAGCCTTTTTAAAAAAGATACTTAAAGTTTGAATTATACACAGAGAACCCTACATTGTAAGATGTGTGAAAATTTCAGGCATATCCATTAATAATTGGTTTTTCAATAAATTTTTGAAGTTATTACTATTTTTCCACATAAAATAGCAATACACACCAAACCTTAACTTTTGATAAGGCTTTAATGCTTGTAAATTTGAGGTTTCAAGCTAATTGAACTTTGAAAGTTCTCAAAACCTTAACTTCAAGCTTGCATATTGGGATTCACCCTTTGGCAGCTTTAAATCCCTGTCCAAATTGGGATAAAACCAGTTTAAACTTCAATGTTGAATCAAAGTCTACTATTAAAGCTTAAAAAAGGTTGAAAATCCTCCAATACAGGTGCACGACCTTAATTGAATCCTTTCATATCCAAAAAGTTGGGTACCCCAGCTCTGTTTGGTCTTTTTCCTTTGGCCCACCTTTTTGCATGGATTTTTCCGTTTTATTTATTCAAAGCCATACTACGGCCTTAAACCCTTTTGAATTGAGCCAATGCAGGATTTAAATCCTGTATGTAAAATCCTTAACCAATTCAGTAAATATACACCACATCTTAATTTTAACTAAAATTTTGGTATGTTTGTATAAACTTTATGCAGCTTTAAATTTAAGCTTATTTAAGCTTAAGTTTAACGATTTTGAAAAAATGTTAAAAAAAGTTGCAATTGTACTTTGAGATTCTTAAATCCTTTGATAACATAAGAAATAATCATTTTTGGGTATAACACCCTGTGGGTGTACCCTAGGTTATTTTTGGTGTAGAATTCAAAAATGACATAATAACTATAGCTTTGTTTATCCAAAAAAAATTATACTTATTTTCTGTTACTTTTTAGGGTTTTGGTAAAGACATGTAAGCTTTTAGTAAAAACACATAAGTGACCTCATTTTTCAAAAAACATTCCTCAGGCTCAGTTTTGAGGATTTTTTTAATTTTTTTTGCCATATTTTTTCCGACTTGGCATGTCAATATGCACAAATTTTTTCAATTTTTTTTTTGCCAAATTTCACAAATTTGGCCAATATTCCAAAAATGGCATATTTTTTTGAAAATTCATTTAAAATCTTCCCACTTATGAATTTCCTTAATTTTTTTTTAAAATGAAGGGTTCAATCTGAAGAATGAAGCACCAGAAGCTCATAATTTTGGGAATTTTTTGGGGAGGACAAGTGAAGGCACAAAAAGGTTTTTTTTTCAAATGTTTTTTCCTGTCATTGTAATATGCCTATTTTTAAAAATTTAATTTAATAACTTCCCACTTATGGATTTCCTTCATTCTTTTTAAATTAAAGGGTTCAATCTGGACAATAAAGAACCAGAAGCCCATGACTTTGGGGAATTGTTTTGGTGGGACAGCAAGTGCAGGGGCAATAAGTGTATTTTTTCAGATTTTTTTCCTTGTTTGTAATATGACTATTTCTAAGTACAAAAGTTTCACATTTTTTGATAAAAAAGGATGCTGAGGTGGGATTGAAGCAATAAATATGACTGATGAGGGGGATAATTGGCATAAATTGTATATACAAAAATCAATCAATCAGAATCAACCTCCAAAATAGTTGGTTTTTTCTGAGGGAGGAAGATTGGACAAATACTACATTCTGTGTTTCTTAAATTTATCAGCCCACCCCAGGGCTTGTGGTTTGGGATGAATCTCCCAATTCACATTAATGGGGGGATTGGATATACTTTAGAAATGATTATGTCCAAAGGAACAAAATGAGCACAGCTATCTAAGAAGCAGATGAAAATGGGGGGATTATCATTTGGAGGACAGAAATAAGGGGAAAAGAAAAATATTGGACTGGGGAATAAAAGAAAACTGGTCTTTTATACTTATTTGCAATTGGATCCCCCATTTCAGGCATGGACATCCACTGGCCTTTTTTTGGGGGGGCTGGGCAAAAAAATCTAAAAAAATTGGGAGTTAGAGAGTTTTTGTGGGGAAAAAACCTCTTTTGGGAATGTTTTGGCCCAATAAAGGCGTGGTTGTGTTTCATTTTTAATCAAAAATGGGCCCAGGGCACCCCTTACATGCTTTTACCAATTTATGGCAAAAACACATAAGCTCTTACATGTTTTTACCAACACCCATTTTTATTTTAAATCCAATTTAAAAGTCTGTTCAAGACTAAATTAACTGTATATCAAGTTATTTGTGGCCTTATGGGTATGTCATACATACCTCACAGGCTCACAGCCAAGAACTCAGGATTACTGGATTACTGCAAGGCTAAATACAGCTTTCAAAACCCATACCTCTATTTTGTATGGTGAAAGTAAAGACAGCCATGGTAAGAAAATCAAATTATCCAAAGATATAGCAATGTAACTCTGACTTTGAAAAAGACAGTTTATTTTGACAATGACACACATATATTTGAAGAAGATCTAGTTTGATGGTGTTTGAGGCAGTCAAAAAGGCTTAAGGCTATTTATCTTCACATTAAAGCAGAGATATGAAATCATAAGCTGTAGATAGAACTCCGAGAGGATTCAGAGCATACAGTAAAGTGTAGATTTTTGAAGGAATGCACCCTTGATGATTCCACAAATACTTTGAAGGATTTGAAGGAGAGAACATCAATTGGGAGAAATAAATTTTACAAAAATGATTATAAAGGATAAAAGGAAAGACCATCTCTCAAAAAAAGTATCCCAAAAGCTCAAAAGCACCAAGGAAGGAAACCTTTCAGAACTGTGGCTCACCTTATCACTATTCAAATAAATTTCCAAGAGGGAAAAAGGAATTCAATAGAGGAAGCTCCGCAAGACCAAACAGAGACAATTTATGAATGTGATAGCATGGGTCATGGGATTAGAGATTCATCAAGCAGTGAATTAGACCCGATAGATCAATACATAGTAGAATATGAGGAAGAACACCCACAAAATATAAATTCCACTCTCACTATGCACAATATTTCCCAAAGGACATGTTATTATGTTTGAAGTAATAGAACTACACATGCCCAAACATCTTTTCAAATACCAAAATCAGGCATGGGTTTTAGTCATAAGACACCATCAAAATTGGATGTTTACATTGAGACGCAGATACATCCCTTGATCATTGGTAAAGGAGAAAACTGGTCAGTGGTGGCCAAGAAATACTTGGAGAAACACTTTCCTGATTAGTATTAAAGATTACTTTAAACAGATGCCAGAAACCTCAAAGGTGCAGCAGGCAAGATTAAAACACCTGTAACAGTGCAGAAAGGGATCATAGTTCCATACTTGAAGTAAAAGACAAGGTTTAATATTGGGATTCTTGTACTTGGGGATACAGAAATTAATGTTTTCCATCTGTTTAAGTACTATCCAAAGGTATATTCAATAATAATACATAATGATAATAGGAAGTAAATGACAATGGAAAATTCCATAAAGAGGAAATAATATTTCAAGAAAAACTCAAAAAATCTGGCTAAAAAATCAAACCTTATTGAATGCAAAGACATAAAATCAGGTACAACAAAGTGTCCAATGAAAACCAATAGTACATATGGAAGGATACATCTGAAAGGATTCAGAGCCTCTATGAGGACAGAAGAGTCTCATCAATGATTAAGTACTTTTGGATGGAGGTTATTTGAGCCTTTGACTCAAAACAAGAGGACAAGAAGTAAACTCAAAAGTACCATAAACATGATACATAAGAAAGAGTGAAATACACACATTTAACCATTATCAAGACAAATGAAGGTAGAGTAGGCCCATAAAAACAAAGTGCTGAAGCTAATAACACTTTTCTTTAAATGTTACCATCTGAAGGAGGAAATTTCCCCTTGAAGAAAATTTCATTCTTATTACCAAATAATAAGAGTTACCCAAGTTATTGAGGTTGTAAACTCTTGCTGAGAAGAAACCTGGATCTTCACCTCTCATCTAAAATCTAGACTTTTGATTACAGACACACAAAGTGGGGATTTATATTAAAGCTTTTAGTTTAGGATATTCAATTGTAGTATTTAGAATGCTGTAGCACCACTGGATCAAAAAATTAGCAAAAAAATGCCATTTGTCAAACCTGTAAAAATGATACCATTTCTTCACTTCTCATCTAGCTTCCATAGTTTTAATTAGAGACATTTCAAGTAGCATATTTCCTGATAGGGCTACATCAGGGATTGATAAAAATTCAACTCTTACTCTTGTATCCTACACAGATCAAAAGCTATTGGTACTTTTCTCTCAAAACAAGAGAAATACTAATTTACAGAGAATTCAAAATACTTTGAACCTGTTTAGCTTTGACATAGTTATTCCGAGCTGCGTCATAAGTAGAATCATTTTTCAGATATTATACATGGCTAATTTTTGAGCTACTTTTGAGCTCTTCATGTTTAAAACTGACAAAGTTATTGACAATTTAAGGTTACAATACCACACCAAGTGATATTGTGGGATACTATCTCAGAAAATCTAGTAATGAGGTGTTAAAGCTTCTAAAGGGCTCTTTATCAGCTTATTACTCTTGATTTGGATAATAAATTACCAAAGCTTTGTGTATAGGGTGGTACTGTGGTATACTCTCCCATATAATTGAATTATGGGTTATAAAAGCTATTCAAAGGAGGATTAAGCTTTTATTACTTATAAACTTACTAATCAGAGGGCCCAGACATTTAAATTACATCTTCTTAAATTTCAAAAACACCATAAAAGGTCTGGAAGTAATGAATAGAAGGTTTCTCACCCCTTTTAGGTAAAATGCCAACTTGTGGTCCCAAAACCACATTTAAGCTCACTAAAAGGCTGTATTGAGCCTGTGGGACCACAATTAAGCCACAGGAGTGAAAGAATTCACCCTGTTATCATGTGAAAAGGAAGATAATCTCCCAGTCCCTTGGAGTCAGATAAGAAGGGATCTTCTCCTCACCCAAATAATAACTCATCTTGTTTTTTATTGGAACTCTTTCATAGTAAATCTGTGAAAAACAGAATTACTCTTAGAATGAACCAAATATAGCTATGCTATTAATTTTTTTAGTGATTCTTATAGTAATCCAACTTATAGAAAATGAAGCCGGGCATTTCAGGAGACTCATCACCAATATACCATTATAGTTGTCACAGGGGCTCTTGGACAGAAATACAAGAGTGGCCTGGCACTCAGCAATCAGGGAACTCACTTGGAAGACTCCAAAAGGAATAAAGAATAAAAAATAATAAGAATGAATTCCTCTAAAAGATATGCAGGTACAAGATGAGACGCAAAGAGGAAAAGGAAGCCAAATGGACAAAGGGCCAACCAAGTAAGTCCTTAATCACTTTTTCAACCTGCCAAAATGAAGAATGGAATTAGTAAGGATATGACCACCAAATATCCATTGACAGGCGAAGAAAGAGAAAGAGAAAAGTGCTAAATTACTGACTTAATAATATCAGTATTTGATTAACTAAAATGAAAAGAAAATAAAGATAAAATAAAATCAAAGTATATTAATTCACTGGGGAAAAACCCCCCAGGGTGGAAAGGGTAGCCGGTATATGTGAAAGGTTGGGAGCTTGAGTTCTTGAGACTGTATTGATTGTTTTGGGAATTGATACAACTGGCTAATATTGAAATTGAATTGGGTTTAATGAACTTCCCATGCTTGAAAATGAAATACAGTTCTTGATGGATCCAGACTGTATTGAAATGAATATGGTTGCCAAGATGGATTGAGTGGAGCTTTGACACTTGACAACTTCTTTTTGGCACTGCCTCTTGAATACACTTTGAGAATGAATTGACAGTATTCCCTTGGAAGGAATACTTGGAGTGAGAATAACCAATGACTGCTTGATGGCGTCATTGGTCTTTGACGCTGAAACACTTGCCCTTGAGCCTTGATGATTCCTCTGAATGGTTGGGTGCCTTGATGACGTGATGAGATGTTGGAATGTTGAAATGACCATTTGATATTTCCACCATTGAATTGCTGCTGAAAAATGATGCACAATGATATATAACATCATTTATGGCATATTGGTTCATTGGCAAGAAGATTACGTCCAAAGGTCTTGAGATGGAAAGGCAGAGGGGAAAAGGATGGATGTGATGGCTTCAGAGCTTGGAAAGGTGTTTCTGGGCCCTTTGGGGTTTTTGGCCACTTTTGGGTTCTGAGCCAAAAACTGGCCCAAAAGGAGGGAAAGTGTTTTTTGGACACTTTGCGTCAAAGTGCGCAAAAATGCGCAAATGCGCATTATGAGCCCAAATGGCCAAAAACAGCCATTTGGGCTATTTCCCCTGGTTTTGAGGGAAATGACCAGAAATACCCATTTGGGCAGAAATTGTCACTATGGGTTCTGGATTGAGATGAAGGGCCATGAAGGCCCCAAAACACAAATGGCCATAAATGGTCCATAAGATGTTGACGTGGCCATATTGGCCACTGGTGATGGATATGGCCAATTAGCCATAAAAGAACTATAGCTTGATATGCCATATGGGGATCCAGGGAGGTGAATTGCCATGGTTGTGACAGTACCCCCCACCTTGGAATGGTGAGCTCCTGAGCACCAATACAAGGTGAAGCCTGTTAAGGCTATTGGAAAGATTTTGAGAGAGTGATTCAAGAGGACTTATTAAGATAAAAAATTTGAAAACTGATATTAAAAATTTGACATTTGACGCAGGACTTGCTTGATCTTCTTTTGACATTGGCTTCATGATTTGAATTGAATTTTAAAATGAATGAAAATTTTTTGACTTGATAATTGACGTGATAAGAGAAAATTTAAAATGAAAATAAAATAAAAATAAAGAATGAAAATGAAAATAAGAAAAGAAAAGAAAAGAGAAAAATGAATTGAATCTTGAGGAGGTTCCAATCTTCATCACTGAGGTTGATAACTGATTTTGAAATTGGCCAGGGACCTGGAAAGAGAAATTTGATGCCAGGTGCTGACAAAGTGGCCAAGGTGATGTTTTGACAAGATTGTAGACCCCTCAGGGAAGTGCACACCAGGAGAAGAACTTACTTTTAGTAGTTACCACTCCTGCCAGTGCCATAAAAATAAAAACAAAAATGCTGAAGGAATGAATTTGAATTTGGAATCTTGGAAATGAATTGAAAAGTGAATGGCCCATTGTCCCAAGTGAAATGGCCATAAGATTGGAAATGAAGTTGAAAGCCATGCCAAAGATCTGTGTCCAAAATTGCAAAGTGCTCACAGAGTGGCCAAGGTGATGCTTACAACAAAAAGAGTAGAATACCCCTAAAGGTGCATACCAGGAGTGGGACTTACTTTTGGTAATTCCTTTCCCCACCAAGAACCATAATGAATCAAGCTTTTGAAGAATTTGGCCCAGGCTTGGCAGGATATAATGAATGAAAATCTTTGACAAGTTCAGGACAATTCTTGAGGTTTTCGGTTGGTTCCCAAGTGGATCTTTCTGGTTCTTGACTGAAACCTTTCCATTCCACCAGATACCATAATTTTCCTCTCTTGAGCTTCGAGTCCAGTATTTGAGATGCTTCCCATTCTTCTTCTTCTTCAATGATTATTGGAGGAGGAGGCTCTTGATGCCTATTTGGAATTGTTGATGTCTTGACTGGTTTCAAAAGGGAAATATGGAAAACTGGGTGGATGGATTTCCATTGAGATGGAAGCTTGAGGTGGTAGGCATGAGTGCTGACTTTCTTCAAGATTGGAAAAGAACCCAGCCATCTTTCGGAAAGATTTTTGGTGGGTCTGGTTGATTTGATGTTCTTGGAAGAAAGCCATACCATGTCACCGGGATTGAAAACAGGTGGACTTGCTCTACTTTTATCTGCATACCTCTTAAACCTGTTTATGGCAACTTAAAGTTCTCTCTTGACATCTTGCTGTACTGATTGGATTTTTGTTGATAACTTTCCAGACGGAGTATCTTGAGTGATGTGAACTGAGTCAAAATGAGGATCTCTTCCATAAACAGTGAAAAACGGTGATTGTTTTGTTGAAGAGTGGTCAGAGTTATTGTAGGCGAATTCAGCCAGAGGGAGCCAGGTGTTCCAATCATCTTGATGATAACTGACATACATCCAAAGGTACTATTTTAGTATCTGATTTACCCTCTCTGTCTGTCCATCAGTTTCTGGATGATAAGCAGTTGACAAGTCTCTTGAAATCTTGAGATTCTGACAAAGGTTGGTCCAAAAGGAAGAAACAAAAAGAGAACCTCGATTACTAACAATTCTTGAAGGAAGGCCATGCTTTGAGAAAATATTCTTGATTAATAAATGGGCCAAATCTAATGAAGTGATTGAAGCTATTGTTGGAATAAAAACCGCCATTTTTGAGAATCTGTCCACTATGACTAAAATTGAATCAAAGGAATTGGACAGTGGCAATTGAGTGATTAAATCCATTGAAAGACAAATCCAAGGACCACTTGGAATTGGAAGAGGCTTGAGGAGTCCAAACTTCTTGTGATGAATATTTTTGTTTCTTGAACACTGTTGACAGGATGATACATAATTCTTGATAAATTGAGTCATGCCGGACCAGTAAAAATCCAGCTTGACAAGTTTGAGAGTCTTCTCTTGGCCAGGGTGTCCAGCTAGAGGAGAGTCATGCCACTTTTGAAGTATATTGAGCTGAATTGTGGGGTCATTTGGGACCACCACCCGATCTTTGAAAAGGAGAAATTTGGAAGAGGAATCAAGAGATTAATCTTGGACAGATTTACCTTTACCCAAATCTTCAAGGACACTTCTATATTGAGAATCTTGCCACACTGCCTTCTGAATTGAATCAATCAAATTTGGAAATGAATCCACCTTGACTGCAAAAAACTTTGAGGCTTGAATTTCATCTTGCTTGATTATCTTCTAATAGTTCATTGGATTCTTGCTGATGAAATACTCCCCCCTCTCCGGGTAAACGTCGTCCCGACGTGACAAGGCATCTGGAAGGGTGGCCAAGCGGCCAGGGCAGTAAGTGATTGAGAAATGAAATTCAGATAAAAATTCAGCCCAGCGGGCTTGACGGCAAGTGAGAATCTTGGAAGACATAAAATATTGAAGAGATGAATGATTGGTGAGAACTTCAAAAGGGGAAGAAATAGAAAGAAGGAAAGCTCTCCAGCGCTTGAGAGCCCAGACTATGACAAGGAGTTCCTTGTCATGAATCTCATAATTGAGCTCAGCTGGGAGAAGCTTGCGGCTATCAAATGCAATGTGATGTTTTCCTGAGTCAGAGACCTGAGTCAGTACAGCACCCAAGGCATAATCTGATGCATCAGTCTCTACAATGGTGGGTAGAGATGGATTGAAATGAGAAAGGATTGGAGCAGTGGTGAATGCCTCTTTGAGTTGATGAAACTGTCTAAGAGCTTCCTCATTGAGGGGAAAACGGGAATCTTTCTTGAGGAAACTTGTGAGTGAACTAATCTTCTTTGAATAATTCTTGATGAAACAGCGGTAAAAATTGGCAAAGCCAAGGAATCATTGAAGAGCCTTGAGGTTTCTTGGAGGTGACCAATTGAGAATTTGCTGGACTTTTTCTTGGTCCATCTTGAGGCCTTCAGAAGAAACAACATAACCTAAATACTCTACACTAGAAACATGGAATAGGCATTTGGACGCCTTAGCAACGGGGTTATTGGCTCTGAGTCTGGAAAGAACAGTGGACACATGAGTGACATGTTCTTCCTCAGATTTGGAAAAGACCATAATGTCATCCAAATAAACCACAACATAAACATCAAGAAGATCATTAAAAACATCATTGACAAGGTTTTGAAAGGAATCAGGAGCATTGGTAAGCCTAAAAGGCATAACCAAGTACTCATAACTACCAAATTTGGGTCTAAAACAAGTCAAATGTTCATCACCTTCCTTGATTCTGAGCAGGTTATATGCACCACACAAATCAATCTTGGAGAAGATAGAAGAACCATTGAAAACAGTGAGAAGCTGATTCATAGGAGGAACAGGATACTTGTTCTTCCTAGTAACAGCATTGAGTTTGCGGTAATTAACACACAAATGGAGGCCACCATCTTTCTTTTTGACAAAAAGGAAGAGGAGCTTGGCCAGATGAAACCTTTCTCTACATTCTCTGAAATGTAGGCCCTGAGTGTATCTGACTCTTGGTTTGATAAAGAGTAGATCACCCCAACTGGAGGTAGAGACCCCTCCAGCTTGATATGATGACAGGTGCGGTGAGGAGGAAGTTTCTCTGCTTTCACCTTGGAAAATACATCCAAGTATTGGTGATAAACAGAAGGAACAAACTTCATCACGGTTTCTATTTCTTCTGGCTCTTACTCTTCATCCCACAACTCCTCCAGGGAGTCATGATAAGATGAAGGAGGAAGGTCCATATTCCCAAAAAAGAGGTGAAGTGAAGATACAGAATTATCTTCTCCAACATCTTGAATCTCTTTGAAGACTTCATTTCTAGATGATAGTAATGACTGATGGGAATTAGTGGAAGGAATATAGACAGAAGATGGAAATGATGGTGTTCTAGAATCACAAACCAGAGCTGCACATGATTTGGCAGAAGGAAAGTCATTACTGAAAGAAATTGAAGGATCATTATAGTCCTTATGATCAGAATTAAAGGTGATCAATCCTTGCCTCCAATCAATAAACGGATTAAAATGATTAAGAAAGTCAAAGCCCAATATGAGGTCTTCTCCCTTGGGAGTATCAATGACTAAAACGTCCCATTCAAAGCTTGGGAAGGAAGGGAGCTCAACCATATATTTAGTATGGTGAGTCACAAATAAAGAAGGAGACTCAGAGGAGTCTAAAATTATGAGGGAAATATTCTCTGGAAGTTCTGACGTAGTCAATGAATACTTGTGAACAAGCTGCTTTGCAATAAATGAGTTGGTAGCACCAGAATCAATGAGAATACTGTAAAAAACATCAGAAAGAGAAGAAAAAACAAAGAATTTAAGAGAATTCTTGACACCAGTATTCAGAATGCACAAAAATTTGATGATTTGAAAAAGATTTTAGAAAGAATAACAAAAATAAAAATGGGTCAGCTTTCAATTTTCAAAATGAAGAATGAATGAAAGAAAATTGAGAGGTGACAATGAATCATTAAGTTCATAAGTGTAAAAGAATCATAATTTTGATGAAATGAGTGAATGAAATTATAAAGAAAGAATGAACAGAATGAAAAGAAATGATGAGTTAATTAATATAATGTCACAGGGGCTCTTGGACAGAAATACAAGAGTGGCCTGGCACTCAGCAATCAGGGAACTCACTTGGAAGACTCCAAAAGGAATAAAGAATAAAAAATAATAAGAATGAATTCCTCTAAAAGATATGCAGGTACAAGATGAGATGCAAAGAGGAAAAGGAAGCCAAATGGACAAAGGGCCAACCAAGTAAGTCCATAATCACTGTTTCAACCTGCCAAAATGAACAATGGAATTAGTAAGGATATGACCACCAAATATCCATTGACAGGCAAAGAAAGAGAAAGAGAAAAGTGCTAAATGACTGACTTAATAATATCAGTATTTTCTTAACTAATATGAAAAGAAAATAAAGATAAAACAAAATCAAAGTATATTAATTAACTGGGGAAAAACCCCCCAGGGTGGAAAGGGTAGCCGGTATATGTGAAACGTTGGGAGCTTGAGTTCTTCAGACTGAAAACTGATCTGTATTGATCCTTGAGGCTGTATTGATTGCTTTGGGAATTGATACAACTGGCTAATATTGAAATTGAATTGGGTTAAATGAACTTCCCATGCTTGAAAATGAAATACAGTTCTTGATGGATCCAAACTGTATTGAAATGAATATGGTTGCCAAGATGGATTGAGTGGAGCTTTGACACTTGACAACTTCTTTTTGGCACTGCCTCTTGAATACACTTTGAGAATGAATTGACAGTATTCCCTTGGAAGGAATACTTGGAGTGAGAATAACCAATGACTGCTTGATGGCGTCATTGGTCTTTGAAGCTGAAACACTTGCCCTTGAGCCTTGATGATTCCTCTGAATGGTTGGGTGCCTTGATGACGTGATGAGATGTTGGAATGTTGAAATGACCATTTGATATTTCCACCATTGAATTGCTGTTGAAAAATGATGCACAATGATATATAACATCAGTTATGGCATATTGGTTCATTGGCAAGAAGATTACGTCCAAAGGTCTTGAGATGGAAAGGCAGAGGGGAAAAGGATGGATGTGATGGCTTCAGAGCTTGGAAAGGTGTTTTTGGGCCCTTTGGGGTTTTTGGCCACTTTTGGGTTCTGAGCCAAAAACTGGCCCAAAAGGCGGGAAAGTGTCTTTTGGACACTTTGCGTCAAAGTGCGCAAATGCGCATTATGAGCCCAAATGGCCAAAAACAGCCATTTGGGCCATTTCCCCTGGTTTTGAGGGAAATGACCAGAAATACCCATTTGGGCAGAGATTGCCACTATGGGTTCTGGATTGAGGTGAAGGGCCATGAAGGCCCCAAAACACAAATGGCCATAAACGGTCCATAAGATGTTGACGCGGCCATATTGGCCACTGGTGATGGATATGGCCAATTGGCCATAAAAGAACTATGGCTTGATATGCCATATGGGGATCCAGGGAGGTGAATTGCCATGGTTGTGACATATAGTAGAGCCCTTTTAGCTTATTTTTTAATATCAATTTCATGTCACACTCATATTTATAGCTTGTTTATTACTATACCATAGAGTTTGCCTTACAGGAATCCTGAAATCCTTTGTTATCAAATCCATATTTGGAGTAAGGTATGAGACATTTGAGATAAACTTGGCTTTTGTAAAAAATTTAACTTCCCTGTCAAATATGACTTAAACTCCATTTTCATCTTGATTTCCTTAATCATCTTTCCAGTTGTGGTCCCTTTTCTATACTTTGATGGTATGTGTCAGTTCTCAAGATCTATACAAGCAAATATTTATGCTCAGTTATTTTCATCTAATCATAGCTTCAATTCTGCAATTCCTACTGGGGGTAGTTTTGGTTTTTAATTTCATTGGGGGTCTGCCCAATGGTGTCCAAATTATCTTGAGAGCTTTCATCTGACTCTAAACTATCATTATAAGGTAAATTTGTGATTGATGGCATGGGAAAGAGTGATGATTTTTGAGGATGGTGTTAATTAAAAATGGGAAACAAATTTATATTTGAGAGTCAGTAATTAGTATTATTGAAATGAAGTTTAGGCAATAACAGTATGATAAATAATTATACAGGTGGATGGAAAATGTGAGGAAATTTTTCAAAATATTCTGGGGTATAGAGAAAAAGAAGTAAAGAAAGCTTTCAAGATATAAAAATGAAAATAAAATTCCAGACTAATCTCCACTAGAATTTATACAAATAAATATTTGCACAAACACTCTATATAAACAGGCTTTTTTTCTCCACGTAGATATTTGTATATTAAGAACCTTTAATGTCAATCTATCAGCCAAGCAATCAGGTACAGGACCAATTAAAGATACAAAACTTAACAGAATCCAGATTAACCACACCATTGAAGGCTATAATTCTTACAATGTTTATCTGATTTATGCTTTTTCAGGAAGAATTTCAATTTTTCAAGAATTTTTTATTTGTAAATTTAAATAATTTTCACCAATCAATTTCTGTGTGGTGTAGAATTATGTATTTTTGAAGTCAAATATGATAAAGCCTTTGTGTATCCTGATGCAAAATTTTTTGCCTTACTAGAAACCCAAAAATAATAAATTCATAATTCCAGAAATTATCCGTAGCTTTAATCTTTACTGAGATTTTCAAGCAGCACTCAAAAAGAATATGAATCAATATTTTACTTTTTTGGAGAGCATTTATTCAAAGCTCAAATATCAATATTTCCCCTTTTAAATCAGTTGAAATGAAACTCTGAACAAAAGAAAGAATAAGCCTTGTACTCTTATCATATCCCACTATTTCTGACATGTAACCATTTTCTTATTTTTCTTGAGTTCAAGATGTAAATACTTTCATAGTACATGTTTCAAATAACTGGAACCACCTATATACCCCAAAGTAAGATTTGAATTTCCAAATCAAGTATCAAATATCTGTCTTTTTAGTCCATGATAATTATCTTGATATATATTTTATGGAAATTCTGTCTTAGTACTGAAGCCAAGCTCACCCAAATACCTATTTTACATATTAACAGTAGGAACTGCTCCCTATTACCTGTTCTCTTTTACTTATGTGTCTTATGGCAATGATAATAATCCCAAAGAATTAAAGACCTTGTAAGATTATATGAAAAAAATATTTCAACAGTTAAGTTATCAGTGAGAGATTTTTTCCTTAAGTTTCATTACAATATTGATTCGTCAAGGAGTATATGTAATATTATCTTTTGAATTTTTAGCTTCAATTGAATTCAATAACTCAAATAACATTTATTGAGAAATAATTAATTCATCAATCTAGGAGATTTCTGGATCCATAAAACATAATACACATTCCTATGATTTTTCATTGGGGTGTATGCTATACCACTTCTTAATAAATTGATCATCAATACAAACTTCAAAATCACATCTTCAAATCAAATTACCTCATTTTTGGAATTTTAAATCATCATTTTGATCTCAATAAAATTATGCAAGTCTAGACTACTCATAAATATATGATATTTTTGATGTCTCTGAAAAAAAAGAATTCTAATTGACACATTAAGTTATGGTTCATTTTTATATTGATATGTAGCATTAGTATAGTTTACCGATCTAAAATATGGAAATATAATATAGACATATCCCATATCTTTAAGCACATATATATATATGAATATGCTAATATCAAGCAGAATTCTTATATTCATAGTACTCCTCTGAATTTCAAAAAAAGTCAAGTCTTGGTTAATAGTAATAATTTGAAAGTAATGTAGTGTTACAATGAGAAAATTAGGAGGTCATAATGAAATAAATTGGAAGAGATTCTGATTTACATGTGATTCTCAGGTGGTTTAATAGAAAGTTTCAGGTTAATTCAGAATTATTCAAAAGTGACATTAGACTGAGTTAGATTTAACTGATAGAAAGTGACAGTATTTTTTCCCTGGTGCATGAAAGAAAGAAGGTGTGAGCCTGCAAGATATGTATGGCATGCCCATAAGGCCACAAATAGCTTTTTATAAATTTTATTTAGCCATAAACAGGATTATCAAATGAATTTAAAACAAAATATAAGTATATCTTTTTGATAAATGAAGCTGAAAATATCATTTCATTTTTGTATTCTATACCAAAGATAATCTATGGTAGACCCATAGGGTGTTATACCAAAAAAAGACTATTTAGAATATTATTAGAAGATTCAAGAGTATCATAGTACAATGGCACAATTTAGAAACAATTATTAAGACTTTTTAATTTTTAAATTTAAGCTTAAATTTAATGTTACATAAATTTTATTCAAACTTACAAAAATTTAGTTAAAATTGAGGTCTTGTGTATATTTAATGAATTGGCTAAGTATTTTCCATAAAGGATGGAAATGCTGTGTGGGCTCAATTTAAATTGTTTTAAAGCCATTGTATGGCTTTAAATAAAGAAAAGGGAAAAATCCATGCAAAAAGGTGGGACCAGGGAACAAGGGTAAAAGGTGCCAGGGTACACAACATTTGGGATATGAAAGAGGACAAATAAGTTTTTCTTCCTTTATTGAAGGATTTAAACCTTATTTAAACTTTGATATTAAGCTTTAAACTGGTTTATCCTCCTTTTGGACAGGAATTACAAGCTTCCAATGGGTAAATCCCCATATTCAGGCTTGTAATCAAGGTTTTAAGAGCTTTAAAAGCTCAATTAAGTTTGAATTAGCTCAAAATAAAAGTTAAGAGCATTGAAACCTTATCAAAAATTAATTTTTATTGTGTATTTTTATATTTTACATTGAAAAATAGAAATAAATTCAAAAATTGAAAATTCAATTCTCAATGAAGTTACTTAAAATTCTCACAAAGCTTACAATTTAATTTCATCTGTGTATGAATTAAATTTTAAGTATATTTTAAGTGATATTCTTTGGTATTTAGCCTTGAAAATACCTCTTAATTCTTCTTAAAGAGTATGACAATTTCTGCCGAAATTAATTAAAAGTTTCATTTGAAAGATTTTTTCTTGGAAATTTATCCTTAAGTTTTTCATGTAATTAGCTTTAATATAAATTAATTAACTCTATATCAAAACTTGAAATAATAAACCCAATTAGGATTAAAGTTACTTGGTTTTAAGAATAACACTGGTAACTTTAAATTAAAATGAAAAATAAGCTACCTTAAGTTCAGAACCTTCTTTTCAAGCATGTTTTTCAGTGTTGATCTGAGCATTCCCTCTCGATCCAATATTCATCATGAGAGCTACTATCAAGGCATAAAAAGAGCCTTTACATAACTGTTTTTGTCCATCATCATCATTCAATCAATCCAATTAGACATTTAAACAATTAAAGTTTTTTAGATATAAAATCTTATTATTAAATTAAATTCTGAAACTATTTTATTCTTTATAATTTTAATAATGTATTGAAATGAGAGAATTAAGATCATATTATTTTAATAACCAATAATTAATTTTGTCTTATAAAACTGTTGTTTTCAATATCTTGTATAATCCACAAATTCCTCTAAGAACTCTTCAATATTATTTCATCATAAAGAAATTGTTTTATTCTCTTAAAATATTCATTTTTGGCATATTTTTCACCTATAAACATTACTTAATACTATAACTGTTGTTGTTTTACTCATTGTATTGAATAAATATTATACGTTTTTCTCTGAATATTCTATATTTTTTATCTATTATTAGTTTTTTATAGCATTTATTTATAAGAATTATCTCTGGAAATTGTCTGTGAGAATCTATTTCATAAGGAATATGATTATTATGTATGAGTGGCTAAATATTATTATTTTCCACATATGACTGTCTCATTGAGAGCTTTCATTCTTTTTATTATTGCTATAGCTGTCAGTGGATATAATAATAACAGAATAATTATAATATATTATACTTATTAGTAATTTCTCTATCATTCAATTAATTGATGATAATTAATTATTATTCTTTTTTTCAATAATTCTTAATAATTATACTAATTTTTTGTTATAATAATCAATTTGATTATATTCTCTACTGAATACAGTCATAGTACTCTTGATATTTGTTACTATTATCAATAGTTTCATAGAGAAACCTTAAGGCAGGAAAGAGATAATTTACAAGGAACACAGACTGAAACCTCAAATTCTAGTTTTTATCATACTGAAAACTCTACAAGATCAAATCAGAAGATGACAACTCATAATTTTCAAAAGAGGTATAAATATCATTCTTCCCCTCTTAATAAGGATCACAAGATTTTTTATTATGAAAAGGAGAGAATTTTAAGTATATTTTATGTCCTTATTGTGATGATAATCATAGTCTTGAGGTCTGTATCAAAAGGCCTGAAAAGGGTGATTCCAATCAGAAAGCCAATCCCATACCCAGGAAGAAGCCTTAGTAAAGTTCATGCTTTAATTAATGGTATTCACCTTTTTCAACCCAGAGAACCATTTTGCATGCTGAATACTGTTTCTAAGAAATTTTTCAAATTTCTTTGTTTTATATTCTCTATTTAATGTTCTTTACTGTATTTTCATTTATTCTGGTGCTACCAACTATTTATTTCAAAGAATTTTGTTCAAAGTTGTTCTTTGGCCATATCAGATCTCCAAGGTAATATTTCTCTTATCATATTGAAATCTTCTGAGTTTCCTCATCTATTCATTACTTACCATACCAAATGGATTTTTGCGCTTCCTTATTTCAAAAGCTCTTAAAATGATCTCTTTTCCATTGATACTTCCAAGGGAAAAGACCTCATATTTATCTTTGAGTTCCTCAATCACTTTACTCCATTAATTAAGTGAAGTCAAGGGCCATTAACCTTTAATCCTGATGATAAGGACTCTAGTTATTCTTTAGATCTCCCCACTAAGCTCTGCATGGTGATTCTAGAACACCATATTTTTCCTCTTCTGTCCACATTCCTCTATCCCATTCCCATATATAGCTACTAATATATAGATATTAAATCTTAAAAGAGACAAACAATTGTGGAAAAGATAATTATATATCTTCACTTCATTTCTTCCATAGGGATGTGGAGCTTCCTCCCTCATCTTAGTATGCCTTCCTAAAAGAGCTATGGGATGAGGAGGAAGAGACTTAATAAATTAAAACTGTGATAAAGTTTTTTCCCTCTCTCTATAAACAATATTTTCATGTATTCTCCAAGATGAAATCAGATAAACCTCCTTCACACCGGGCCTGTGATTATCATATCAGCTTTTAGGGGTCTCTACTCTTTATAAAACCAATAGTCAGAAGAACTCAAGGAATACAGAAAGTTTTTATCTGGACAAGCTCCTCTTCCAAAAGAGAGCCTTTTTTTATTCAAGAGAATGACGATAGCCTCTGTTTGTGGTTTGATGACCACAAACTCAATTCTTTGACCAAGAAGAACAATTATCCTGTTCCTCTTATGAATCAGCTTCTCAATTTTTAATTTTTTCTTCTATCTCCCCCTAGATTCATTGGTGTTTTGCATATCAAGTCTTTGGAACTAATGAGGATGATGAACACTTGACACCTTTTAGAGCTTAATACAGAATTTATGAGTACTTTTTTATGCCATTTTGGTAGGCCAACACTCCTGCCTCTTTATAACCTTGTCAATGATATTTTATCTTTTACTTTTTATATATGTGTAGTGGTTTGTTCATATCATATCAAGGTAATTTTTAAGTATGAGGAATAAATTTTGACTCATGTGTACACTGCTCTTTAAAGACTCATTATTTGGTGTATTCATGTTATATTTTTACTCTGAATCTCTCAAGATGGACCAATCCAAGTTTCAGAAAACCTTTAGCTGGCCACTCTCAAGAAACCTCAAATATTTTCAATAATTCCTTGGCTTGCCAGCTTCTACCTCCATTTCATCAATCAGTTCACTCACCAAATTCCTCAATAACCATCCAGTTTTCCCCCTCAATGAGGAAGCTCTTAGTCATTTTGATAAGCTCAAAAAATCCTTTAAAACAGAACCAAATCTTGGTGGAGACTGATGCCTCTGATTAGTCCTCATGTGCTTTACTGAGTCCGTTTACCAACTCAGGAAAACATCCCATTTCATCAAATCATTTCAACCTCCTCCAATTGAAGCTTAGCTATGAAATCCATAGAAAGGGACTCTTTAAAATATTTCATGCTCTCATTAACTGGAGGGCTTTTCTTCCCCAATCACTCTTCCCTTTAATACTTCACTTCTTTTAAGATATTTACTCACCATAAAACCCTATGGGCTTAATTCCTGTCTGAATTTCTCTCTTCTATCTCTTATCACCCTATCTTCCTGGCAACCCTTATTGAAGCTTTGTCACATTGGTAAAATATTCATTTGGAGTTGGGAAGGATTTCATCAGAAATAATCAATCCATTAAATATTTAGAAAATTAGCAAAATAGATGAAATTCAATTCTCAGAATTCTTTTCAGTAAAGGTATGCTCATTCTCAAGCTTAGTTGATTCAATTCAGGAGGAAATTTGGAAAGATCTTCAGTACATAAGTACCGCTCAAAATTTGGGAAATGGTAAATCTGTACTGGATCATACTCTTTATCTCTCTTCAATTATTGGGCTCTTGTGTCAAAGGACCCCACAATTCAGCTCAAAATACTTCAAAATTCTCATTATCCTCCTCTAGCTGGCCACCCTTCTGAAAAAAAGACTTTCAAACCTTCCAATCAGTCTTTTATTATATCCCTTTTCTGAAATATTCATGTCCACTTTGGTATAATAATATTATTAATAGATGTTAATAAGATCTATAAGATTATATATATAAAGAAAATGAATAAATACATAGATAAAATAATAAATTATATAATACTTATTTCAAAATATTATTTATAGTCTTAAATGGCTCAAGTTATTTCACCATTAAAATCCACATAAAGTTTAATGTAGGGTTATGTAATGGTTCAAAGCCATATGACTAAAACTGCCAAGTATATCATGGATTTAAAAAATAAAAAATATCAAATGCCTACCCAAAAAACTCATTATAAGAATATCCCTATGATAGGTATTACCAATATTAATATTCATTTGTAATAATTCAAAGTTACACTATGACTTAGCACTTACCCTGCAGCTTAGAGGATAACTTACCCTTAATTTAGAATACCATAATCACCCATATGAAGGAAATAAGTATGCATTAATAATAAACAGTTTTTGTAAATATGTATATTCAATATAAACCACTTATATTAATCCATAATTTAATTACAATTACATGGTACAAAGCTATTGATAACTCAATTCAGCTCAAAGACACCAACTCAGGATCTGATTGGTCATAATTAAAAAAATCAAAGTTCATACTCAGAATTGCAAATTCATGTGATGGCTAAATCTTATTGGTCAGAAATATTAATTTATTTCATGGCTCAATCTTATTTTTCATAAGCCATCAAACCCAAAATGACTCAAACTTGGAAAGATTATTGGTGCATTGTTTTTTGAAGTATTTATGGAGCCCCCAAGAATTATAAATAGAGGTCCTCCCTCTTCCATTTTCCACCAGGATTCCTCTTCAGAAATGATTTTGAGGATCAATTAATCCCTTCTGTAGTACAATATTATAGTATAGTATTGAAATAATCAATAGCCATTCTCAGTGTCTTATAAGAGGTCTTATGTTATGGATTATTAATGAAAGATATTTATAATATTAATGGAGGAGCATAATATTGATCAAGTATTATTTCCATCATAGTATTTCTGAGCTAATTTTGAAAGATATTTTCAATTCTTATCTTATTTAATTCCCTACTAATCCTTTATTATAGAAAGTAAACACCCTTATATTCTTATATCTCCCTTATCCATGAATGCAATCTTTTATATCTATATAATATGATATATATATATTCATAATTATATCTGTGTATCACCCCCATAGAAGAATTAAATAACTTATGATAGGACAATTACTCTTATAGTTCCATTAAAAATCACCTATATTCCATAAATTAATCAAGAAAAAAGTACTAGCATTATTAAGACTATTTTTTTTATCTTGATAAGACCCTCATTATAAATATGTCATAACCTATATTATCAATAAGTCTTGATCATGATTATACATACTATTGCATCTTACCTTTATGAAATAGTTATCCTATTGGAGGGACAGCCTGATAGAGACATCTGAATATTCTTCTCTAGTTGAGCTTTTCATAATATTAAGTATTTATTTGGAGATTTCATAAAGAGTATATTATCAGTATATTCAGAGCTTCAGTTAATACACTTTCTCACCCTTGGTTAAGTGATCATTTAGAAATTCAAAACTGCTTACCTGTTATTTCCCCCTCAATTTACTTCCTAATTACTCATACCACAGCAAAAGGAGTTCCAGAAGAGGTATTTTCACTTTTCCAGAATGACTCAATTTATCAAAGATTATTTCTTTCCCTGTAAACAGTGTTCAAGAAGAAATAATATTCATTACAAGAGGTTTTAACTCCTAAATCCTCTTCCAATTCTGAATGGTCCTTGGATCTTTCTTTCAGTGGACTTTATCACTCAACTTCTTCTGTGAGATTCCTTTGATTAAATCTTAATCATTCTTCTTTTCCCCAAGAGCCCCTGTGATATTGTCAATGTTCACTAGCAATTTCTTCAGAAGGATTAATTGAGTAGGGGACTGTTTTTCTTGGCCAGTATCAATCAAAAAACAGCTAAAAATAATTAGGAAGCTTAAGAAACAGTACAATTATACTCATACATTCTATAAAAGCAATTTTTCCACCAATTGGAAACTCCAAATAATAATAAGCTCCCACACACAGACTAAAAGCTTTATGTATTTAAGCATATAAGAAAGAAAGTTAAAGGGACAATATGTGGCACTGGAATATGGATATAATATACAATTAAAGCAAAAATTCCTCCAATTTATTCCCATAAAGACCTTCATGTGCAGAGAATAGAAAAACCAAAAAGAATATTCAAAAGTAAGCTTTGAAAACCAGCTCAAAATTAAGTTAACCTGACGTTCTTGAATGAAACTTGCCTTTCAAAAGCTCAACCCTGAGTATAAGACTCTAATTCATTAACAATGAAATCAGATTCATTTACATTAAGTCAATTAAATGATCCTGAATAAATAAAGCAGTCAATAAAGCTCAGAATAACCTCATATTTCCTTCTATTGAATGTAAAATCGTCTTTTATGGGCTAAAAGCTCAACCAGTAAGTTGGAGGCTCAAAAAGGCTTCACCTGAACCATTTTATGCAAGCCAAACTGAAGAATCAACCAAAAATAATAATTTAATATATTTTTGTTACATTCACACTCCTTGTATCAAATCAACAGTAAGCTTAAGAGAGAATTATTAATTTCCCTTTCATGCAAGGAAAACCACCAGAAAAATCAAAAATTTACATGACAAGAGCTAAAGTAAATTGAGTGAAAAATAAGAGCTCCAATTCAGGGACCCAAGTTTCCCAAAAATTATTTAGAGATTACCTAGTTGCCTCATGCAGACTATATACTGTAGCTAAATTAATAATTCCTGCTTTACCTGGGAGTTAGCTAAGTATATTCTAGTACTTTTTAATTTCTTTGTAGCTAAGCTCAGTTAAATAATGTTTTCAAAACATTAACAAGTAGCCAAAATCAGTGTATTTCTTTATTTAAAACGGGTTCATCTAGTTACTGTCCATATCATAAGTTTCTTTACCTTTATCCAAGATCTCAATCCTACCATTTACCCTTAATATACAAGTATACTTACCAAAATTATTTCTTAACACCAACAAAAATTACTTAAAACACAAAACCCTTTAAGTGTGATTATCCAGAATAAGATTCAATAAGTCCCACAAAATTCCTCCAAAATTAACAAATCATAATCTATAAATATCAAAATACAAGATTGAAATACTCACAAAGATCTTGCCATATGCTTTGTGAGCCTTTTGGATATGACCAAATATCCAAAAATGTCACAAAGCAGCTTCAAAAAGCTTATAATAATGATAATAATTGAAATCATAATCTTAAAATAAGTAATATTGACATAAAAAAGAATAATTTATTCATTATCTCAGGAACCAATTGATAAACATGTGAAGTAAGTTACAACATTAGATTTTCCATCAACAAATACACATATGACTCTTTTATGTCATATCTTTAAGCCCAATACTTAGTGAGATACCTTGGTATATTCATAGTTTTGGGCTGATATCCTTTGAAATACATATGATAAATAATTGATTCAAAGATGAAGCTACCACAGATTGAATTGAAGAATAAATATATAAAATTTATTTGGCAAGTTATGAACAAGTCTAAAAATTATAAGGGGATATTTGGAAAAATAGCAATAGGTGTTGACCACTTTGAATTAAAGATTGTCCAAACTTAAAAAAAGTGAATATTCAAATTATACTAGTTCAAACTTAGATAATGACATATCTTAATCATGATATACAAGATATAAACCTATGAAATCATGTTTTGTGGTACAAAATATTAAATTTTGACAGAAAACGATAGTTACAAAAAAAGATCATCAAAAATAGATTTTTGATGATGTAATGAAATACTCTTGAAATGTTGATGAGGAAATTCCAAGATATCATAATTAACTCTCCCAATTTCTTTGGCATTAAAAACTTAAATGTTAATAAGGACTCAAGTTAAGTCTTAAGAATAATCATTGCTGATAAATAACTGTAATCTTATTTTAAGCTTGACAGTTAAATAAGAGATAAAACTGGTGGATATTAGTATTTTATTATTAAAACTACTATAATCCCCAAAAATTAATCATTTTCTAGAATTATGATGTCAGAAAATCATGGTCATAGTGATAAATCTAAAAAAATGGTTGAATAATCAGATAAAAAGGCTCACTCATTATGTAATCATCACCAAAACCTAACATATTCATCAATTAAAGTGGATAAAATCAGCAAATATCTACTAGAAGGAGGAATTTTTACTATAAAAGGACCTCTTCCTCCTCTTTTTTCCCCTCAGATGCAGCAAGAACAATAAAAACATTACATTAAAGGTACATTTCTTTCTTATTTAATATAAAAATCCTATATTATTAAAGGCAAAATCTATATCTCATAGTAATCACTATTTCATCTGTTATTATGTAAATAATTTCTTGTCATTTTCTAATTTCACTTAAAATCTTTAAATCCATGTAAAAATAGTAAAATTTGAAATTCTCTCTCTTTTATATTGTAAATACAATTCAAATAAGTTACATTCACATTCTTAGGCATAAAATTAAGCCAAATTATTTTATTCAGTGTTAAAAGAAGGTGATTTTCACTCTATCATTATTCTCAATAATTCCTTTATTAATATAGATAGTACTTATATGAATCTATAGCTTTAATATTAGGAATATTATTGCTATAAATTGTTTCTTATAATTAAAGGAAGAAATTCATGCATTTCTTATTTTTTGTAGCAATAACAAATTTTCATAAATATATTAATTATTAAATTTTAATATACTTATTTTATTATATTATTTCATTCTTCTAAAATAATATAAAGCTTTTCCTCCATAATTATAATAATACTTTATTGTTATAGTTAATTTTAACCTTATTATTTATTAAAACTAGGACATTCAGAGTGCACTAACTAAAATATTAGTAAATCTTTACTAATTGTTTCATAGTCAAACCATGAATTGTTTCACTAGAAAGAGAAGTAGTTTTTTAACATTATTGAGAAGACTGGCTTACTGAAATTTTATATTATTTTAAAATCTACTTAATAGGTATTTTGAACCTTTGAGATATGACCACATACCCAAAAAGGTCACAAGAGATATTTAAAATAATTATACATTAAAAATAATTACCTTCAAGCTACAAAAATGCCATAAATTGGCATAAAACTTGGTTTAACTTAAAAGCCAATGAATAAACATGTGAAATAAGTTATACCATTGGATTCCCCATGGTAAAATACACATATACCATCTTTATGGTATATCTGTAAAGTCAATATTTAATGAGTTATAAGTAATAATACCTTATAAAAACATAAATCCTTAATTATTTCAAATACAAATGAAACAACATGTGAAATTAATTGTACCATTGCATTCTCCATAAATGTCCACACATAAAACAATTAAGAAGCTAATCTCCAAAGTCAATACTTAAGAAGTTAAGCTGAATATATGCACTTTTTTGGTCAACACATATATTCAAGGATTTTGGCTAATATCTTTTGAAATATGAATGATAGAGTGATTAACAAAAAATAAAGTCATCACTTAATCACTGTAGAAATACAGAAACGAACTTTATTTTACAAGCTATAAATGAGGTTGAAACCTGTAAGAGATTATTGATTAAAATCAATAGAGCTGTTGACCACTTTGTTGTGAAAGTGGTCCAAACTTAAATTTACATAGACAATCAGATTCTACTAGTTCATTCGTGAAGAATGACGTAATTTTTATTATAAAATTTAGAGTATAACCCCTTGAAATCATGGTTTGAAGTTTAAAATATTAAATTTCAACAGAAAAGATGAGTTACAAGAAAAATCATCAAGAATAGAGTTTTGATGATGTAATTAAATGCTCTTTGCAGAATAATACAGATATGCCAAGCTATTAGAATTTACTCTCTGAATTGCTGTAGCATGTAAAACTTAAAAGTTATTAAGGATCAAAGTTTGAGCTCAATTCGATCATTTATGATCACTCACTGTAACCTTAAATTAAGCTTAACAGTCATATGAGTGATAAAATTGGTGAATACTGTTAGTTTGTGATTAAAACTAAGAAAATCCACGAATTTTGGGGTTCTTCAAAGCCTTGAAGTCATCAAAATTTAGAGTTATAGTTATAACTCTAAATAATGGCGTAATAATGAGATAAGATGGTTTGATCATGATGTAATCATCACCAAACCTTAAAATATTGATCAATTCCAGTGGATATGATCAGTGCACGTCTACTAGAAGCCTGTTGGACTCCAGGAGGAAGAAATGTAATATAAATAGAGCTCTTTTTACTCTACTTCCCCCTCAGATGCTTACAAAACATTAAATCATTAAATAAAAAGGTAATTTCTTTATTCTTTATATATAAAACTTTTATATTATTAAAGACCAAAGGTAATCTTATAATAATCTTTATCTTTGACGTTATTATTGCAATTATTTAATTGTTTTGTTTAAATTTCTCTTAAAAAACCTCAATTCCACGTAAAATCAAGAAAATTTGTAATTTCTCTTAAATTTTATTGTAATTACAATTTAAATAAGCTGTATTTACATTTCGAGGCGTAAAACTATCCAAAATTACTACATTAAGCATTAAAAGTAGGTTATTTCTCTTATTATAATAATTTTCTCTATTATTACTTCAATAATTCTATAATTAATATCAATAGTATTTCTATTAATTTCTAACTTTAATATTAGTAATATTATTGTTATGAATTTTTTTTCAATAATAGAAAACAATTTTTTATGCCTTTATTATTTGTTGTTAACAATAATAAAGTGCTTTTAAATATATTCATTATCTTATATTAATATATCTATTTATTATATTATTATATTTATTTAATAATATAATGATTTTACACCATAATTATAATAATTCTTTATTATTATAATTATTTTTATTTTATTTATTACATTTATAAGGACATTCATAGTACAATAAGTAGAATATTAGTAATTTTTACTTATTGTTTCATAGTCAAACCTTACATTTGGGGGCCTGGCCATGATATTTACTCTAAAAAGACGTTGAAACAGATTCTAATTGGGTTTATCCAATAATAAATTACAATTATAATCATAAAATTATATAATAATTTTATATTTTCTTAATTTTAAAAGCTATTGAGGCATTTGGAAAGCAATTGTACTGTCTTAAACATGGTTTTTCACATCCTTAGACTTGCAAAAACTTTCTTTGAGTGACTCTAGTGATTAAAAATGATATTTTATAAATTAAAGATAATTTTATATTATAAATTAAGTTTAAAAAGAATCACATTCATTTTTATTTTATTCTTTAAAAAAAACATAAAAAATTTTAAAAACCAATAAAAAAGTTATTTTATTCATTTTAATTTCATTTCTTTAATTATTTTCACTTTTTAAAAGATATAAAAGCAATTTTTACGTGGAAAATTGCCATATCTTACCAAAAAAGAAGACTTCTTAAATAAAAGACTTATATTTATTTGTCTTTTTTAGTGTTTGAAGACAATCCAACAGAGGACAACCAAGCCACTGTTGAAAGATTGGTGGAAGAAACTTGCCCAAGTTCTCCAACACCAATTGTCACTAAGAAAAAGAAAGCCAAGAAATTAGACTTTCCAGGAACCACCATTCAGGACTCTGAAGGTGAGTACCCCATTTATAAACTGCCATAAGAAGAATTCCTGTTCTGAAATCCTCTTATTTTCTTATTTTTCTCAAATCATGACTACCAGAAGAGGATCCCAATACTACATCCAATCAGATGGAGCTGGACTCAGAGGTAGAATTGATTCTGTGAGCCTTGAGGTATATTTTACATACCCAAATAGGCCACAATTATCTTAAAAAGAAATTTTGAATTATGCATAACTCATAAGTCATGCATATATCCAAAATTCATCATTTTCAATTTCATAAAAGATGAATAACTTTTTTTTGAGTAAGTAAATCCATGGATTTAAGACCAGATTTGGATTCTACACAAAAATTCACCTAGGGTAGCTCCATAGAGTGAATAAGCTCAAATTAACTCTTTGAGGTGGTAAAATGGAAAATACTTCAATACCACATCATCAATACCACATAAAAGATCCGTGAAAATTTTTGTTTTTCTTAATTTCACACCAAAATAATGGGAAAGTGAGAAATACCATGTTACATATACACTAAGAATAGTGTTATGCATGTTTTGAGCACTTAATATCATGGTATTATTCAATGGACCTTTGGTACACCCATAGTGGATATCTCACTTTAAGCTTAAATTACTATTTTGACGTAAAAATTAGGCAAGGGGGACAAAAGACATCAAAGAGAGCCAGGGTACCCAACTTCTGAGGCCTCAGAGGCGTGGATAGCTCCAGAGCATGGATCCATGGCTCATCTTGGCCCAATTGGTAAACTAAAACTCTTTGGGAACTTGGTTACCAAGTTACACCTACTGTAATCATACGAAAATAGCAAATAACCTGCTATTTTGACGTGCCAAGGAGGTAATAAGCTACTTAGGCTCCTATAACCATGTCAATTCTTGATGACTTTCCATGACTAGACCCTAAAAGAGTAATTAAAACCCTTTTGGGATCCATATTCATTGATTTACCTCATAGCAACCAGCAAAATACTGCTATTTGCAATTCTACATAGAAATGAGGTAAAAACTTCAAAAGTTCATTAAAAATACAATTCTTAATGAATCTTTCTGAAAATTTCAGGACCAATGAAGAACTGTATTATCTATGGTACAATTCCAAAGAATTACAGTTTTACTAGTAAAATTAAAAGTTTTTCTTACAGTCCATTTTTGACCATTCTACGTGAAACACTGAATCTTCAAAAATTCACAGTAATTAAAACCTGTGATGAAATTGGCAATAACATTGATAACTTTGAGAAATCAATGATTATTTTGGAATAAAAGAAGATTTACTATTGTTACTCCTTTTATTCTTAACCATATTGGGGTTAGTAGTCATGTAAAAGCATCAATTAAGTAATTATGATAATCTTACGTGACAACAGATGATGCAATCATCAATCCAAAAAGGTTTATTGTTTTCTCACTCACTGGTTTTTCAGTTTGCTCCATGGCACGCCTCTGTGAGCTGTTGTTGACTTAAAAGAAGCCTCTTCTTGCTGTTTTTTCCGTATCATCATCTTATCAATTTATTAAATCATTATTACCAACAAGTAAATATTAGTTAAAGCTATTCTTAAGTGTTTTAAATCTTTCAGAATCAACCAGAAAGACGTGAAATCATAGAATCCAACTATATATTGTTGTAATACTGTTATAAATCCTTTTGATCCCTTAAATCCACAATTCCACGTCAAATTTCTCTACTCTTATCTATCAATAAGTTCTTTGGAGTATTAGTGAGTCATTTATTTTTAATTCTTAAAGTTTTTCTCTAGTAATAGTTTTCTTCAAGAATTATCTTTATAATTATTCTTGTAAAAGATAATTATATATTAAAATAATTTTATTATTTTAATAAAGAAGTTTTTATTATTAAATTCTTCTTGTAATTGATTCTTGTAGACAATTACTGCTCACCGTTATAATCACTAGTAGTGTATAACACGTGAAAGAAATAATTTTATAATTATTTAATTGTGGTTATAATAATTTTTTTTTATTATATTTCATAAGAACAGACATAGTACTGTTGATTAATAGTAATATTATCATCAGTTTCATAGTCAAATCTTAAAGATTCCTCAAACGGGAAAAGGAAGGGCAATATCCCCAGTGGAACAGAATCCACACAAGGAAGTGCCTTATCCCAAAGGCAAGTCCCAGAAATGCCCATGATATCTGAGCCAGAGTTAGAACTAAGTATTAGTAACTCAAACAGGTACAAACCACATTCAGAGGGCTCAGATAGACATCTACATGAGCTAGTACAAACAGTACTACATGGTGCACAAGGACAAATATTGGGAAATGTTGCCCCAAATACACCAAGGAGTGATGAACTCCTGGCACATCCTCAAAAAGTTCCTCAAGGAGGAGGAAATAGTGAAATACTCCAATGGATGGAATCCACTATCATCCAAGCCTCAAATCAAGAAGATCAAGGAGTACCATTCCAAAAAGAAAGAGGCAAGCAAGGAAGAAGCCCCAGTAGCTTCTACCAGCAAGCCTCGATTCAACCAACCTCCCCAAGAAGGGAGGAAGAACAAGAAAAAGAATTGGAGGAAACCATATTCCCAAAGCTACAGGATCCCAAAAATCCAAAAAGATGCCATGGAAAATGTCTTCAACATGGCCAGAACCTTGATGGAATTCAAAGACAAAGAGGAGCAAAGAATGAGACAACCCCATTTCCCAAAGAAATAACCTTGTCTCCTGATGTTGTAAATACTTTAGCAGAGCTTAAAAATGGTATTTTACCTCTTAAAGACATTAAAAATAGTTTATTATCTTTCCAAGAAATAAATAATAGCTTATCATCTTTAACAAAACTTGTTGTACAAAATAAAAAAGAAATTGATAGCATAAAATTTATGATTGAAAATAATAAACCAAAATTATTAATTGATAATACTGAGAAATTAATACAAGGACAACAAGAGTTGTACAAATACATAAGTGATATCAAAGAAAAAACTTTGACAATCAATTATGACATGCGTATTGATAATCTTACAGAAAAATTAAACAAATTAAGCATCTCTGTAGAAATATTGGAAGAAAATACTTCATCACACCAAAAATTAATTTTGGACCATGTGGAAAAGAGTGATGAAGCAAGAATGCATCTGAAAGATGACATTCAAAGTGAAATAAGGCTTATCACTGATAAAATGGATAAAATTGATGAGGCTAACTCAAATATGCCAAAGTTATCAACACCATTTTCTCACATAAAAAGCCTTGTTAAACCCAACGAGGAATTAGCAAATCCATTCATAACAGACTTAAGTCACAAAGACAATAACCAAGTCTTAATGAAGGAAGCACTTCAATTAAAAGAATGGCCAACATTCATAGGAGAAGGTGAATATGACCACATGTAATTTATCAAAACAATTTACATGCCACAAGAAGATTATGCCATGCCAGATGGATTAATCACTGCAAGATTACATTCATTCTTTGAAAAATCTGCAAAAAGATGGTATTATGGCATAAGGCAAACAAATGGCAAAAATACCTGGTCTTGGTGGAAACAAGAAATAATCACCAAGTGGGCTAATGATTCCTGGAGGTACAAGATAGAAAATGCATTTGAAAGTTCTTTCTTTGACCCAGACAAAGACAAACCTTTAACTTGGTTCTTAAAACATATTGAAAGACTTAATGCATTGTACCCAGAAATGTCACAAAAAATTGTGCACATGAAAATAATTAAGAAATGTGGAGGAGAGCTAGAGCATGCCCTAAGAAGCAGGTGTATAGAACCATGCTCCACAGAAGAGTATATCAATGCACTAGAAGACATAGTGACAAGAGCAAAAATTGGCAGAAATTGGAAGAAATTGGAAATTAAAAGCCCAAATAAACCATTTATCAAAAAAGATAAATCAAAAGAAGCTTTCAAGCCCAATACAACCAACAATAATGAGAAAAGAAAATGCCATAAATGTGGAGGTATTGGACACTTAGCCAATAATTTCCTCAAAAAGGTAAAAATTAATGAAATTGTGGAAACAGAAAACCACAGTGACAAAGAGGAGGAATCTGACTCTGAAAAAGAAACAGAAGAGTCAGAAAGCTGTGAAAGTGATGAAATTAATATAATTAATGAACAAATTAATAATATTGATATAATTTATGAAGTACTGGATGTTAACTCAAACTTACCACGAGCTGGGACATCTGACAAAAACCTGACAAATATACAAGATGCCAAAATGTACAGAACCAAACCTGCAAAAGGAATGGGATATACAGCTGTAAAATCAAGTATAAGTATTTTTATGGTTGATAACCAAGAAAGAAAAGTGAACTTGGATACAGGAGCATATTGCACCTGTGTTGGTAAAGGTTATTTGAAAACCATTGTCCCAGACTGGCAAGAAAAACTTATGCCAATACAAGGTGTCAAATTTAGTAGTGCAAGTGAGAGCATGAAGCCCCTTGGAATAATTGATTTAACACTAATTTTTCCTCAACCCTCACAATGTGTCAGAATTAAAGTAGAGTTTGTAGTAATGGACAACTGTACTAGTAATCACTTCATACTTGGAAATGACTACTTATTAATTTATGGTATAGATATATCTAACCAAAAAGATAGATATTTTACCATAGGGGATAACAAAAGACAAAAGTTTGGCTTCTTAAATAACAAAAAACAAATCACAGTTATTAATAATGAAGAGAAAAGTCCAGAAAAGGACGTTTTTATATCTGAACAACTCAAAGAGGCAGAATTAAATCAATAATTAACAGAAAAAATGAAAGAAAAATTGATTGACCTCTTATTTAAGTACAAAAATGCCTTTTCAACTGACAAGGAGCCACTAGGTGCCATAATTGGGCATGAGGTGGATATAATTCTTAATGTGGAAAAGCCTTACCCACCCTTACTAAGGAGACCTGCTTACCCAGCTAGTCCAAGGGCTAGAGAAGCCTTGGAGGCACACATTAAAAGAATCAATGGACCTTGGAGTATTAAGAAAATTAGGACATAATGAACAGGTAGAGGTCACTACACCTGTCATTATAGCTTAACATAATGGAAAATCAAGAATGGTAGGAGACTTCAGAGCCCTGAACACCTATACCATTCCAGACAGATATCCAATACCCAGAATCCATGAGACATTGACACAATTGTCACAAGCTAAGTTCATTACAGCCATGGATGCCTTAAAGGGCTTTCATCAAAATGTCCCAACAGACAATGCCAAGAAACTACTGAGGATAATAGTCAACTGTGAGATTTTTGAATACTTAAGAATGCCATTTGGCATGAAAAATGCACCTTCCCATTATCAAAGGATGATGAACACCATATTTCCTGAAGAATTATCAGAAGAATGGTTAATTATCTATATTGATGATATCATACTTTGCTCAGAAACTTGGGAAAATCACCTTACAAGACTGGAAAGGGTACTACAAAAAATAGTGCAAGTGAATATGAAAACTTCCTTGAAAAAGTGTCATTTTGCATACAGTGAACTAAAAGCACTAGGACATGTTGTATCTGTACTTAGTCTAGGCATAGACAAGAATAAAGTAGCAGCAGTACTACTCAACCCAATGCCTCAAAACAAAAAAAATGCAATCATTTCTAGGATTTGCTGGTTACTATAGACATCATATAAAGGACTTTCCAAAAATTGCTAAATCCTTGTATAAGCTATTTGACCAACAAACAGTCTATGAAATGACAGAAGAAAGAGTCAAGGCATATGAAGAATTGAAAAATTCCTTAACAAATGCCCCATTTCTTCTAATGCCAGATTGGAAACTACCCTTCAAACTGTACATTGATGCTTGTGGAGAAGGACTAGGTGCTGCACTACACCAGACACAAATTATCAATGATAAACCAGTAGAAGGACCAATTTGTTGTATTTCAAGACAAATAAAGCCAACAGAAGCAAGATATGGAGCAAGCCAAATGGAATGCCTCTTATTAGTTTGGGCTTTAGAAAAATTACATTATTACTTGGATGGAACAGTATTTGATGTGATTACAGACTGTAATGCTGTAAGATCTCTATTAAATATGAAAAATCCAAATAGACATATTCTGAGATGGCAAATTGCTATCCAAGAATACAGAGGAAATATGACTAGTGTTCATAAATCTGGCAATATTAATAAAAATGCAGATGGTCTTAGCAGATGGGCTTTAGCAAATACCCCTGACAATCCAGTATGGGTACCACAAGAAGAGCACCATATAGAAGGAATATGTGTTACAGACATTGGCACAGAATTCTTTAACCAAGTTAAAGAAAGCTATAAGATAGACAAGAATTGCCATATCTTAAGCCAACTTCCAATGAAAGACTGCACAGATCCATCACTTTCATCAAAATTAGATGAAACATGGAAAAAGGAATATGATGAAGGAAGATTCCACCTCCTTGATGGAATCCTTTACCATAGAAAAAAACATACATGTGTTATGGCCTTAACAGATAGAACCCTGATAAATACTATTTCACATGAGTGTCATGATAGTGTTGCAGCTGGACATCTTTCAGAAGACAGAACACTAGAAAGGGTGAAAACCTGCTCTTGGTGGCCAAATTGGAAGAAAGATGTTGCAGAATACTGCCAAACCTGTGACAGATGTCAAAAGGCCAACAGAGCCACAGGAAAGAAATTTGGAATGATGATCCAAGTCCAAGAACCAAAATCTCCTTGGGAAATAGTTCGTATAGATTGGGTAACAGCATTACCTCCAGGAGGAGACAGAAGCTATAATGCATGCCTAGTATTAGTTGACAAGTATAGCAAAACTCCCATGTTCCTACCATGTCACAAAGATGACACAGCTATGGACACAGCCATAATGATATGGAATAAAGTCATCAGCCATACAGGCTTATTCCAGAATATTATAAGTGACAGAGACCCAAAATTCACTTCAGCATTATGGACAAATCTCCATAACTTGTTTGGGAAAAAGTTATTATTCTCAACAGCTTACCATCCTCAAACTGATGGTTTAGCAGAAATAATGATACAAACCTTGGAGGACATGATCAGAAGATTCTGTGCTTATAGACTGGAACTCAAAGATTCTGATGGTTTTACCCATGATTGGTGTACACTAATACCAGCCCTTGAGCTGGAATATAAAACATCAATACATTCTTCTACTGGAAAAACACCAGAAACTCTAGAAAAAGGTTGGAATCCAAGACTTCCTTATGATACCCTCAAAAAGGACTTAGTGGATATACATCTAACAGCAGGCAGCTTTAAGATAATGCTTGACAAAGCAAGAAACCATGCAAACAGATGTATGCAAGATTCTTTCAAATATGCAAAAGAAAGATTGGATAAAAGTCATAAGCCCTGACTTCAAAATAGAAGACTTGGTCCTAGTATCAACCCTTAATTTCAATAACATAACAGGTCCAAAGAAATTGAAATATTCCTTTGCAGGACCATTTATGATAAAAGCACTCCATGGACCCAATGCTGTGCAATTGGAACTGACAGGTGAATTAATGAACAAACACCCAGCTTTCCCTGTAATTCTGATAAAACCTTACAGCTCAAGTGACAAGGAACTGTTTCCACTAAGAAATAAACCCCCACTTGAAATTCCCCCCTTGGAAGAAGGAGAAGAAAATAAAATTGTAAAAGTCCTTAAAGAAAGAAGGACAAGAAACAAAAAAGAAAGAGAATACCTTGTAAGGTATAGAAATTCAACTCAAGAAGATGAATGGCTACTTGAGAAAGATATAACAAATTCTGATAAACTACTAAGAAGGTTCAGACATAAAATAAAACCTAAAGAATAGAGAAGTTAAGCATTATTGAGATTCAAGACTAACAAAGTCTATTGAAGAGGTAGGACAGTGGATGATACCCTAATTACACATGTCAGATTGCAGTACAATCTTTTTTGGTGGTAGGGAATGTGAACCTTTGAGATATGACCACATACCCAAAAAGGTCACAGGATATAAAACAATTAAGAAGCTAATCTCCAAAGTCAATACTTAAGAAGCTAAGCTGAATATATGCATTTTTTGGTCAACGCATATATTCAAGGATTTTATCTAATATCTTTTGAAATATGCATGATAGAGTGATGAACCAAAAATAAATTCATTACTTAATTACTGTAGAAATACAAAAATGAACTTTATTTTACAAGCTATAAACAAGGTTAAAAGCTGTAAGAGATTAGTGATTAAAATCAATAGAGCTGTTGACCACTTTGTTTTGAAGGTGGTCCAAACTTAAAAGTAAGTAGACAGTCAGATTCTTTTAGTTCATTTGTGAAGGATGACGTATTTTTTATTATAAAATTCAGAGTATAACCCCTTGAAATCATGGTTTGAAGTTTAAAATATTAAATTTCAACAGAAAAAATGAGTTACAAGAAAAATCATCAAAAATAGAGTTTTGATGATGTAATGAAATTCTCTTGGAAGAATAATACAGATATGCCAAGCTATTAGAATTCAATGTCTGAATTTCTGTAGCGTGTAAAACTTAAAAGTTATTAAAGATCAAAGTTTGAGCTTAATTTGATCATTTATGATCACTCACTGTAACCTTAAATGAAGTTTAACAGTTATATGAGTGATAAAATTGGTGAATACTGTTAGTTTGTGATTAAAACTAATAAAATCCACGAATTTTGGGGTTCTTCCAAGCCTTGACGGCATCAAAACTTAGAGTTATAGTGATAACTCTAAATAATGGCGTAATAATGAGATAAGATGGTTTGATCATGATGTAATCATCACCAAACCTTAAAATATTGATCAATTCCAGTGGATATGATCAGTGCACGTCTACTAGAAGCTTGTTGGACTTTAGGAGGAAGGAATGTAATATAAATAGAGCTCTTTTTACTCTACTTCCCCCTCTGGTGCTTACAAAACATTAAATCATTAAATAAAAAGGTAATTTCTTTATTCTTTATATATATAACTTTTTTATTATTAAAGACCAAAGGTAATCTTATCATAATCTTCATATTTGACGTGATTATTGCAATTATTTAATGGTTTTGTTTACATTTCTCTTAAAAAACCTCAATTCCACGTAAAATCAAGAAAATTTGTAATTTCTCTTAAATTTTATTGTAATTACAATTTAAATAAGTTGTATTTACATTTCTAGGCGTAAAACTATCCAAAATTATTATATTAAGCATTAAAAGTAGGTTATTTCTCTTATTATAGTAATTTTCTCTATTATTACTTCAATAATTCTATAATTAATATAAATAGTATTTATATTAATTTAGAACTTTAATATTAGCAATATTATTGTTATGAATTTTTTTTATTAATAAAAACCAATTGTTTACGCCTTTATTATTTGTTGGTAACAATAATAAAGTGCTTTTAAATATATTATTTATCTTATATTAATATATTTATTTATTATAATATTTTTTTATAATATAAATTATATTATTATATTTATTTAATAATATAATTATTTTAAGCCATAATTATGATAATTATTTCTATTTTATTTATTACATTTATAAGGAAATTCATAGTACAATAAGTAAAATATTAGTAATTTTTACTTATTGTTTCATAGTCAAACCCTACAGGTATTATGAGTGAGTTCAAAATTAGTCATATGTATTTAAGAAGTCAATCACCAAATTAATTTGGGCTCTTTACCTCCAAGAAGTAGCTGTCCTGCATTCTAGGAGAGACGGTAAATACATATTATAATCCTTGGTTACAGTAAGTATTAGAGATTGAAAACTGGTTAACTCAAATTTCCCCCTCCTGTTGATGCCACCTCTTAATTACACATAAGAGTAGTTCCCACAATACAGCCTCAGAATTCAATGGAAAACTAAGAAAAAACAAATCTGTGGCCATTTTTGAAATTCATATTTTAGTAATAGGAGGTTAGAAAGAATATGAAATTAATTTTATGTATTCAAAGTCATTCAAATATCTGTAGGTTTCATCAAAAGTATACTCATAGATATTTTAAGATATTTTCAGCTAAGGTAAGGGAATATCATCAAATAATTCAAGTACAGGTATAATTCATTCCCAATCCCAGTCCAGTTTTTTATCATATATCAAATAAAATTGCTACACCTTATTTTAGTGTTTCAATATTTATTATTTTCTCATTTCTGATTAGTATTGAGACCTAAAAAGGAATTAGTGTAGATATTTAATGATGAAGGAGTATTTAATTTCAGCCAGTAGTGATTCCCATTATTCAAAGGTAAATTATCAATGTTATTTCACAAGCAATTCTCTCCAGTACTTGCCAAAGTATTTCCATTCAGAAATCCAATATATTTGGCATTTGGGAAGAAATTTTTACTTTATATTTAACAATTAATGAGTATTATAATCAAATATTCCATCATTTTTTTTCAAAAAATCCTATATTCTTAGTATTTTAAAGGAAATTATCTTTTATATTAAGAAATGAAATTTTTACAGGACTTGGTATTTGATTTCTCTTAAATGTTTGGATTAAATTATCATTTGTAATTACAAATATTATAAGTATTTGATAAATGTATCTAGGGACTCAATAAGCTAAATATCCCATAAGCTTACATGTAAGGAGTATTGGTATTCAAAATTGAATGAGTATTTCAGATCAATAAGCCACAAGTATTGAATTTTTAATTATAATGAATATTAACTTGAATTTAATAATTCTTTGGTCTTAAAAATTAATTAGGCTTGCTATATAATATATAATGAGTTTTTCTATTGAAAATTCCATGATGGCCAATACTGAAAAAGCTAAGTTTCTTAGTATTCAAAGAAGAATTGGTTTAAAATATGAAGTTAAATGAGTTTTGGGGAAAAATAAGAGGAGTCTTAGTATTCTAAAGAAAATAATTTTTATTATTAAAAAATCAGTGTTATTTAATACCTTTTAAATGATAAGGCATGATTATCTGGATATAAACGCCAAAAGCTTTGTTAGTAGAAGGGATTAATTCACTCAAAGAAGGAAGTTGTCATAGCTAAAATACTAATTCATCTCAAACTGTGGTATTGCTTTTTTTCACTAAATAGATCCAATTTATGATGGTAAATATAATTTGAATTAATCTATGCATAGGGGAATTATATCATTTTGAAAATGTTTTCAAGTTTTATTTACAGATAATTTATACAGATATTATTTATTATATCATGAATCTCATTATGAATTTGAATATATAAACCATAAAGTTTTGTCTATTTAGCTTTGATATTGGATAATTTATATCAATAAAAAGTTCTCTTTAAATAATTTCAAATGATCAAAGTATCAACAGCTAATATTAATATAAATTTTAATAAAAGAACAATAAAATCAACAAATCTGTTCATTAATTTAATACAAGCTGATTATTCTTATTGAAAAAAATATTATTAAGTTTATCTTGTACATATTCTTGTTTTAAAAAACAATTGTTAAATCATTAACTTCTACTCTCTCATAATAATGAGAATAGTAATAATTATGATAAACGTTTTCACAAAATATTAGAAAATTTTTTCTTTTAAATATTCAATCAATAAATTAAATAAAAAAATCTTTATCATTATTATTTATTTTGAATTTTTCTCCAAATCCATAATACTAACTATGTAGCCCCTTATATAGAAATTGAAACTTTCAAAAGAAAACTATAGATACATAATGGTAAATTTGAAATTTCTTAATATGAAGCCATTCTTAACATACTATCTTTAAATAATTAAGATTTAAATTTTTGATCCAGTTTATATTGAGTTAATTTGAAGTAAGTTTATAAAAAACTAAAAAAAAACAATAATGTTTCAAGCTTTAATTTAATCCACTATATTATTCTATGATAGAATGAAAATATTATGTTACTATTCCCTTTTTATTGGTTTTTTATCTGATTTTATGATAAATATATAGAACAATGGTGAAGCACATATATTATCTCTTACTTTTATTTATTGAGAATTGGGTGCTTTTACCAATTTATGAATAAAGCTACTAAGATTTGATAAAAAAATAAATAAAGGAAGACCTTTTTTAAAACAAAATTTTCCATTTGCCTCAAATTTTAATATTCCAAACCTTTTTTTGGTCTCAATAATTGACCTTGTTTTTTTCCAATTTTTTGTAAAACAAAAAAAATAAGTATTATAAATTTAAAAATAAAGTTTTGTAAATCCATTTCTTTTGAAACCAAAAATTGAAAAAAATATTAAACCATTTTTTATTTAATCCATTTCATTTTAAAAATAGTTTCCCCCTCCAGAGAAATAAGTCAATTGATTTAAATGTATTTTTTTATAATTAATCATTAGATTTTTGTTTTGTTTTCACAACCATGGGAAATAACCCCCCCAATTGGTGTTTATGGAATTTCTGGCCTGACCCGATTTATGGCCAATTCTCCATCTCACCAAACCCCAGTCCCATCCCATTTATTTTTGTCCTTGGGGGTCTTTGGCCTTTTTAGTCACCCCTAGGGCCTCTGGCCCACCCCCATTGATTAGGGGGTTTGGGATCTAAATGGCCTTTTTGGATCATTTAGACCCCCTATGGCCTCTATGGTCTGTAGGCCACAGACCACAGCCCATGGGCCATGGGACCATTTAGGCCCCTTTTGGCCTAAATCCAATGAGGACAAAAGGGGCCAGTCCAGTCGGCCCAACTGACCCCAACTTTTGGCCAAAATACTCCAAATTGCCATAGCTGGCCATTGACCCCCATATTCAGCTCATGGCCTCTGTAAATTACCAGAGGCCAGCAGGGTTTCTCCCAAATCATGGACCACATACTGCAGGAACCAGGAATGGGGCATATATGGTATTATATACCATTATGAATCATTTTTCCTCAGCAATCCAATGGTGAAATTTTCAAGACTCAGTTATTTAATTTCAAGTGACATCACCAGCCTATTTGTTCATTTAAAAGGAAGACTTTGTTTACTCTGGCTGGTGATTCATGGTGGTATCCACAAGACCATTCAAGGACACCAATAACCTGTCCCTTCAGGGTTTGGATTTTCACTTCAACAGTATTCCCCAAGGGAATATTGGCCCAGGATTATTCAAGGGTATTTTCAAGAGGTTGTCAATCATCAAATCAGCTGTCATGGTTTCAAGAGCTCCAGCACTCCTTGGAGAACTCAATTGGCCCATACAGGATGTATTCAGGCAGTCTGTATGGAATTGACCCTTTTGGGTCAATTTATAGTCCACTGTGGGAATTCAATGCACACACCTCAATTCTCAAGATGGCCAGATCTGTATTGACCCAAATCAGTCAATACAGCTAGGTAATCAACCCTCCATTATCAGTCTTTCAGATTTTTACATATACTGGCCACCTTTCCATCTGTGTCAGGTTGAGTCTATGTAGAAGTAGTAATTATGCTATTTACAACTGTAACTGTGACTGTGACACGTGATCAAAGATTCAAAATAAAGGTATTGATAGAAAATAAGGATTTTATAATAAAATTTAAAGGGCTTTACTATTATAAAGTAGTGGTGGTGAGCACTGTTGGATGACAATAATTAAGATTATAATTATACCTGGTTATTTTCCAAGAGTATAACTGTTTTTGACAGTTTTACTATGTAGGAATTTAAGAGCAGGATGTGGAAAGCTTTTCTGGCTGTGGAAAGCCCTCCTTTTATCCTGAAATTGGGTGGAAAGGCTGCTGGACCTTTACACATAGAGGAAGTGAAGATTTTTTCACTCTCTGAGACAGGCTTGTGGTTTTCAAAAGGCCTGTATAGCCTGTATTGGGCTCAAATGTGGTTTTGAAACCACATCTGGGGACCACATAGCCTTCTGATGTGTATGACACATAGAATGCTGTACAGAAACTGTATGGGAGCCCAGTATTGACTTAATTATGAGGTATTGAGGTATAAAAATGATTCTTCATCTGTTTTACACCTCATAATCATGGTTATGGGATATTATCCCATGGTAAGGCTGTATTGGCTAAACTGTGGGATTTTGACCTTAGCCATACCTTTGTCAGTTATTGAGATATCAACCTCAAAATTGGTTCACTGTGTAGCCCTGTATGCGATCTACACAATGGTACCTTATTTGGTATGGCTATCATTAAATATGGCAAAGTTATCCCATGTACAAAATCTTTTACATATGCGTGTTTTAAGCAAAAAGCTGTATTGGGCTTGTTTGCCTCATCATTTTTGTTCTAGGTGAGATACAGGGAAACAAATGGCACCATCAGATAGCCCTGATTGTGCTCCTTCCAAAAATACCCCACTTTAAGTATCTCACACTAAAACAGTAGAAGTTAGATGAGAGGTGAATATTTTATTCACCCTTATTTGGCCTGAATTTGACCATAACTTCTGTAATACTGGTGCCAGCTCAGTTTGGTTGGTACCATTGGATAGTCCTGGCTTAGAGCTTCATTTTTCATACCCATTTGATGGGGTTAGGCCTCTTACTCTGCATTTCAGATGAGAGGTGAAAATTAAGGTTTATGCTCAGTAACAACTTTGAGCAGGGATAACTTTGTTATTCTTTGTCCTATGATGGGACTTGTATATATTTGAGAAGGGGTGAGTTTCCTCTTTCTTTTGATACCTTTTGAGATTATTTGGCTTAGCTCCATGTTTTGGTGGTATCTTGGCTATACAATTGGTTTATTGTTTTTGGCTGTCATGCTTGTGCTCTGGTTTTGAGTCACAGGCTGACATACCATCCCTCTAAAAAAGGCTCATCATTGATGAGACTTTTCAGTCCTCCTAGAGGCTCTTAATTCCCTGAAATGAAGGTTCCCATCTGGTATGGAATCTTCTGCCAACCATTTGTCCTTATCAGCTGTTTGGCTCTTAAATCTGACTAAGTATTGTCTTTGATCCTTCCCATTAAGTCTGATCTTCCTGGCCCTGATGATTTGACTAACAGGTCCAGGGGAATCCTCCACTTCCACTATCTCTGTTGGTGTGGGGTTCCTCCTCCTGGAGGGGAATTTGTCCTCCTCTGTTTGGAAGTATGGCTTGACTAAACTTACTGGAAAGACTGGGTGCTTCCTGGAAAATTCCTCTGTAAGTTTGACTTCCACTACATTCTTTCCTATCAACTTAATGATAGTGAATGGCCCTACAAATGAGTCTCTCATCTTCTTGCGTCCTTCAAGATTATTGTAAGGTTTCCCTATGAAACTCTTGATAATAGTAACAAAATGAAGAGTACTATGACTGTCCTCAGTAGAAATATATAATATAACAAAATATTATAACCACAAATTTAAATATAATTATTAAAAAACAATTATATAAAAAAATAAATTTAATTATTATTATAAAAATATAATAATAATAAAAATAAAAATAATAATTATATTAAATTATAATTATTCTATTATTGTTATAGTCACTGACAGTTATAACAATAAGAAGTGTAAAGCTCTTAATGAGACAATTACACATGGAAAATATGAATATTAACCACTTATAAATAATATAAATATTATTTATAAAAGAATTAAACACACACTGTTCAGAAATAATTCTTATAGAATAAAAATTCTATATAAAAAAACTAATACTAGATAAAAAAGATATAGAACTTTAGAGAAAACTTACTTATAATATTTATTTAATACAACAAGTCAAACAACAACAGTTATTATATTAAATAATAATTATAAGTTGAAAACACGCCAAAAATCAATAATTTTAAAGATAAAACAACTTTTTATAATAAAAATCAAGATTAAAGAGTTTTTAAGAGGAATTTGTGGACTTTAAAATATATTTAAGATGATTTAATTTTATATAATAAAATATATTATTGGTGATTACAAAAATAATCTAAATTCTATGATTTCAATTCTTTACTTTTGATTAATAAAGAATAAAATAACTTAAGAATTACTTTAATAATAAGATTTTATATTTAATAAAACTTTACCTGTTTAAATTTCTAATATGATTGGATTGATAATGAATGATGGACAAAAACAGTGATGAAAAGACTCTTTTTATGTCTTCAGAGCAGCTCTCATGATCCATAATGGATATAGAGGGCGTGCTCAGGTCAAAACTGAAAAACCATGCTTAAAAATAAAGTTCTTAACTTAAGGTAACTTAATTTTAATTCTAATTTAAAGCTAGCAGGGTTATTCTTAGCTCCATGTAACTTTAATCCTCATTTAAACTAATTATTTTAAGTTTTTAATATGAATAAACCTATTTCTATTAAAGTTCATCACATGCACAACTTAAAAGCAGAGTTTCAAGCAGAAATCTCTTGAAATCAATTTTTCATTAATTTGTAAAGAAATTATAATTTTCTTTGAGCTTTAATTAAAAGAGTAAATTTCCAGGCTGATTACCCAAGGAATTCCTTCATAAAACATACTTAAAATTTATTTTATATTTAGATAATATTAAATTGTAAGCTGTGTGAAAATTTCAAGCAAATCCATTAAGAATTGGATTTTTAATGAATTTTTGAAGTTATTGCTATTTTTCCACATAAAATAGCAATACACACCAAACCTTAAGTTTTGATAAGGTTTTAATTCTTGTAAACTTGAAGTTTTAAGCTTATTTAAGCTTTGAAAGTTCTTAAAACCTTGAATTCAAGCCTGCATATTGGGATTTACCCTCTGGCAGCTTGAAATTCCTGTCTACTTTGGGATAAAACCAGTTTAAACTTTAAAGTTGGATCAAAGTCTAATCTTAAAGTTTAAATAAGGTTGAAAATCCTCCAATACAGGTGGACAACCTTAATTGAATCCTTGCAGATCCAAAAAGCTGGGTACCCCAGCTCTATTTGGTCTTTTTCCTTTGTCCCACCTTTTTGCATGGATTTTGCCCTTTTATTTATTTAAAGCCATACTATGGCCTTAAACCCTTTTAAATTGAGCTCACGCAGGATTTACATTCTGTATGGCAAATCCTTAGCCAATTCAGTAAATATACACTGTGGGAACTCCTTTTGTTGTGGGATAAATAATAGGCAGTACCTTGAGGGGGAAATTATTGGTGAGTCTGTTTTGAATTTCAGAATTAGCCAATAACCATGGGTGCTAAGGTGTATTAGCTGCCCCTCTAAATATACTGAAAAAGATACCCTTTTGATGAGATCACAAATCAATTATTTAGTTTTGTGGCTTTTCAATTAGAGAATTTTCTTCAGCAGTCTCTATCAGTCTGTCAATAAAAGATCACTATGATAATAATGGTAATAGTTAATATATATTTTTTTTAATAATTTAGGTTTGCTTAACTTTCTTGTTATTGATTATAAATCTTTTTAATTAACTCTTCTAATATTCCTTCTTTCAATACCTGATATATTTAAAGAATATTGTTTAAGATCACTATTAATATTAATAATAATCTTGATAGCTAGCTAATACTTTTAAAGGTGATTTAATAATACTATCAACATAGCTATAATAATTTAAGGGTAAGATAATTCTTTAAGGGTGGTTTTTTTAATATAAAGGTAAGATATAAATGATATAATAGTAATATGATACTATTAGGATCAATAGAAATATAATCCAATATACCTAAAAGGCTTATGATATAAGGTATAAGGGTAAGATGATATCCCTTCTATAAATAAGGGTTATTGATAAATTAGATAAGATCACTAATGATAATATCTTCAAACACTACTTCAACACTACTACTATAATGGTAAGACTATTAAATAATATTAAACTCTTTCATTAATATTATAAATATCTTTCATTAATTAATCATAAATAATACTATAAGATACTGAGCCTTGCTACTGATCTTCTTCAATATAAATACCAGATTATCCTACTAGAGAAGGGATGGATTGATCCTCAAGATTATTGTCTGAATCAGAAGCATGGGGGAAAAACAGGGAGAGAGGCCCTTTATTTATACCTTTTGGGCCCTCCATAGAGCCTTCCAAAAACAAGGGACTTAGAAAAAATTCCACCTTGAGACATTTTTGCTGGTGGGTAAATTAAAAATGGTGTCATTTGATCAAGAAATTGCACCATATGTTTGGTTGATTGCACCATTCTGAACCTTATTATTGTCAGTGCACAGCCTTGAGACATTTTTGCTAGTGATTAAATTTGGAATGGTGTCATTTGTTCAGGATATTGCACCATATGTTTGGTTGATTGCACCATACTTTTTGAATTATACTTATATTTTAACTAAACTTTATTCTTATTATGCACAGCCTTGAGACATTTTTGCTGGTGGTTAAATTTGGAATGGTGTCATTTGATACAGATATTGCACCATATGTTTGGTTGATTGCACCATTTTAAAAACTTTATTCTTATCTCTACTAACCTTATTTTTCTTCTTCACAGCCTTGAGACATTTATGCTGGTGGTTAAATTTGGAATGGTGTCATTTGATACAGATATTGCACCATATGTTTGGTTGATTGCACCATTTTAAATAACTGTATTCTTATCTCTACTAACCTTATTTTTCTTCTTCACAGCCTTGATCTGTATTCAGTTGAGTATTTCTTTATGTAAAATTTAATTTGTAAATAATACCTGTAATGTTTGGTTATGGGAGTTTAAGTGGGGATTGAGTAATGTAACACTATGTTAACTTATATGTAAGTGTTTTTTTTATGTCAAGACATGTAACACATGATGTTGTAAGAGTAATGGTATCACTTATGTAATATTACACATGTTTATTCATATTGAATATTTAGACAAGCTGCATTATCTTTAAGCATATTCTTGTACCTAGTATAGAGTGTATAGTATCATTTCTCTTCTTTAATCCATGATATCTAGAAAATTATTGACATTATGGGGTTGAGGCAATATGTGACTATAGGTAAAATTTGATGTAGATTCCAGTGGAATACTTATTTTTGTTATTTTAATATAACTATCCTCCTTTTTCTTGCCAATTTTTCTTTACTTTTATCTTTCACTTTTTATCTTTATTTTCTTTATATATATATATATATTATTATTATTATTGATCAAAGTTTTAGCTTTGAAATTGTGGATTTGAACCTTGGAAGAACTGGTATGGAATACCACATCCCCCTCTCCATTTAATGCTGTCCCCAGGATTCAAGGTGATAATCCACTTACTTTTTTTTTAAAAAAAAAAACAATCAAACATTTCCCCCCTTCTTTTTTTTTTTTTGAATAAAAGGATTTTTATTCATCAAAGTCCTCTTCATCTTCAAATTGAGATTCATCTTCAACTTCCTCTTCTCCTTCTTCCTCTTCTTCCTCTGAGTCCAACTCTTTTCCTCTTGGATAGAACTTCTTTATTTGACTTGCTGCAAACCTTCTTGCTAGCTTTGTACCGTCTAATTCTTCCAGCTCATACGGACCATTGTTTATTTGTCTCACAACTCTATAGGGTCCATCCCATCTATTCTTGAACAATAATCCCCATTGTGACTCTAATGCTTTATTGTATACAAGAACAATTTCACCTGGATGAATTGGCTTTCTTAATTGATGTGCTAATTTCCTGTCCCAATATTTTACTGAATCCTCCCTGGCCTTTTTTAATTTCTCTTTTGCCCTTTTTCTTATTTCTTCTTTTCCTGATAGCTGTTCAGCTCTTGCTTCCAATAAATCTTCTGTTGATTTGACTTTGTGCCATTCAATTGATAAGTATGTTTTTGCTTCAATGTCTATTGGTAGTACTGCCTTTTGACCAAATTGAAGCTCAAATGGGGAGTAACCTGTTGTTCTTTTGGTTGATATTCTGTCAGCCAATGTAACCAAAGGTAAGTATTCTTTCCATTTTGAACCATTTTCACCACACATCTTCACCAATGCATCCTTCAATTGTTTATGCCCCCTTTCTACCATTCCTTGTGACTCAGGGTAGTAGGGTGTTGTTACCCTTATCTTTGAACCTGCTTTCTTTACTGCATCTTGTAATTCCTTTCCAAACTCAGGCCCTCCATCTACTGTAACCCCTTTTGGGGCTCCATACCTGCAAATCCATTCAGAAGTGAACCATTCTGATACTGACTTTGCTGTAAGCTTTACTAAACCAATTGTCTCTGGCCATCCTGAGAAATCATCCCTAGCCACTACTAAATACTTCCATCTTCCTGCTTTTACATGTACTGCATCTATACTGACTCTTTCAAATAATGTTGAGGTGAATGAGATTCTTCCTTCCTCTTTTTGGTGATAATGACTTCTCTTTTGACAAGCTTTCCAAGATTTGACCCATTTTTTGACTATTTTCTTCATTCCTTCCCACCAAAATCTTTCTTTAACTCTTCTGTATGTTTCATTTTCTCCTCTGTGTCCCATTTCTTCATGTAATGATTTTAATATTCTTCTTTGAGAACTCTGACTTGACACAACTACTTGTGGATTTGGTATATTTCTTCTTTTGAGTTGGCCTTCCTCCAGAAAGAAATTTGATGACTTCCTTTTAATTCTTTTGAAGTCATCCTCTTTACTACCAAAGGGCCTTTTCAATGTATTTAAGTATTCTACCATTCTTTTCCAAAATCCTTCTTGCTTTGATGGTAGCTTTATTCCTGCCAATTTTATTATATTGTTATGTTTTACTCCAAACCCTGGGTGTGGTTTTATCCATTCTTCTTCTTCATCAAAATCAGATTTTTCTTTTTCTTCATCTTCTGACTGAGGTCTTCTTGACAGCCCATCTGGCATTGTGAAGGTCTTCCCTGGCTTATGAACTAAGTCAAAAGAAAACAATTGAATAAATGCAACCCATCTGGTCATTGGGGCATTTGGCAAACAGGGTGAGTTTATCATTTCAATTAAGGCTTTTGCATCTACTTGTAGCTCAAAATGTTGTCCCCAAAGTACTGTTTGGAGTTTCTTGAGCATTTTGGCCACTCCACATAGCTCCAGCTTTGGCTGTGAGTATTTTGATTCCAATCTTGAAAATGTTATTGATTCATAAAGAACTGGTCTGTCCTTTCCTTCTTTGTCTTCTTGAGTAAGTACTGCTCCTGCAGCTATATAGCTTGAGTCTACTGCTAATTTAATCTTCCCTGCTCCCTTTTCATAATCCAAATTTTTTAAGGTTATTTCCTCCCCTACAATTTTTCTTAACTTTTCAAATGCTTCATCACATTTAGTATTCCATTCCCATTCTTCATCATCTCTTGTTAATCTTCTTAGTGGTGATGCAATCTGAGAGAAATTTTGAATGAACATTCTAACATATGCACAAAGTCCCAAAAAGCCTCTTACTTCCTTTTTATTGAGGGGCTTTGGCCAACTTTGTATTTTATTAATCTTCTGCTTTGAAATTTTTCTTCCATTCAAAGAAACTACATGCCCTACTATGTCCAATGCTGGCACACAACATGCAAATTTGATTCCTGATATGGTAAGTCCTGCCTCTTCAATTCTGAATAATATTCTCTCTAATGTAACTGCATATTCCCAAATGAATCTTCTTATCAAATTATTTTCTTGTAAAGCCTCATTATTATATGTTGATCTTGGACCTTTTATCCCTCCATCATCAATAAAAATTCCTACATTCTCTGGTATTTCTTCTTGAAGTATCCAAGTCATTTGGGCTTGATAAACTGCAACAGAATTGGTTGCTCCTTGTGGTAGTCTTGTGAGCTGTAGCCTTCCAAGTGGTGTTTCAAATGTAGTTAAGGGTCTTGTAGAAATGTCTAATTCTCTTTCATCATACCCTCCCATTATGTCACCAAGTCCATAACAAGCTCTCCCTGAAAAGGCATCTACAAATTCTTCAATATGTGGTGGTAATCCTGCATCTTTAATTGTTACCTTATTAAGATCCTGTAAGTCATGGACAATTCTAAGTTTTCCATTTGACTTTGCAACACAAAATACTGGACTTGTATAGCTGGAGGTAGACTGCTCATACAAGCCTGTTCTAATCCTTTCCCTTACCAATTCAATAAACTGTGGTATTATGGGCTTTGGTATTGGTATTGGCTTCTTTTGCCAAGGTGTATGTGGTATTACTGGTATTTTATAGGGTTTTCCATATGAATGTTTCAGTAAACCCCTTTCCTCTGCACTGAATGCAATTGCTTTTTCTCTTAAAACTATGACACTCATCAGAAGACTCCTTTCTTCTTCTGAAAGCCATCCAGGTGGTCCAAAATTTATCAATTCAAATCTTTCTTGTGTTATTTTTGATGTGACCATAAATTTAGGTGGTTTTGGTGATAGTGGTGTATTATAAGGGTCTCTTGATAATGGTGGCCTTCCTAAAGGAGGATTTATGTCTTGTGGCATAGGCTCATTAACTGGTTTGACCTTCTTGAGTACTGATTTGTATTTTGCTGCACTGTTTTGGTAATCCATTTTGTAATTTCACTGAAATGATTCTGTTTTTCTCTTTGATATTTTTATTTTTTTTTTATTTTTTTTATATATTTTTATTTTTTTAAAACTGGTTAAGTTGAAATCAATATAGTATCAATTCTTCTATTTTCTTTATTTCTCCTCCTTATTTTAATAATTTATTAAATTAAATAAATCTTCACTTCTTTTATCTTTTTCTGTCCATAAATTTGAGGTTGCAGTTTTGGGTCATACAGGACCCTACAACTCAGGTGTGCAGACCCTGTATATTAGGTATACAAAATCCTGCCTTTTTATGTCATACAAGGACAATAATACCCCTTGTCCATTTCTTCACAAGGGAGCAGTTTCATGTCATGCTGAGGACCTCCTGGTCTTCAATTTGACTTGATCCAAGGGCAGTTTTTTTTTTTTTTTTTTTTTTTTTTCTTTTCTTTTCTTTAAGCTGAAAGATTCCTTATTCTAATATCAACTTGAGCTACCTTGAGGCTTAATAATTCATAAAATGTTTTGGGTTGATAGATATTTATTTCTTCTTTTCAGTCATTACCAATCTCCTTGCATATTTCAATTCTACATTTTTGTCCTTCTTTCTTCAATATTTTATTCTTTGGCCAATTTATCATATATATTTGAGGATTTTATTTGAACCATTTCAAATCTGACCTCTTCTTTCTTCACATTATTTCTTTAATACCACTACTCCTTTCATGGACTAAAATAAAGGAATAGATAATAAGCCCTCAGGTGTGCCACCCCTGTAGTTTTGAGTCATACAAGGACTTAAAATTCCACTACTCCCTTCATGGATTAATTAAATTGCCAATTTTATATATTGAAAGAAATTCTCATACTTTTAGAGTTGAATATGCCTTCAGGATGTTTTTATGATGAGCTTAAAGGAAAGCCAGTCTATATTTATCATCTTCCATTCATTATTATGAAAATTCATCATATCATGATTGAGCTTTCAAGATACTATTAAGATATCTTTTTTTTATTCTTCTTCTTTCTATCTGTAATATTAATCTTCAGGCTTGGGATAATACCCCCCTCTCCATTTAAATTTCTGTGGTTGGTTTCTCTACTTTATTTGTATTTTGTTCTTCATTCTTGCAATATTTTCTTGCCAAATTTTGAATTTTTAGCTTTATTATTTCTTATTATTATTATTATTATTATTATTATTATTATTATTATTATTATTATTTTGAGTCTTATTCATACTAAGATGAGGGTTTAATTTGTGTGGTGGCCTGACACTATATAATGGCAGTCTACAAGGCTATAACTCTAACCAACTCAGAGATATTTCCCCTCATCAGACCAGGTCTGACCTTGGCTGCTCAGTGTATATGTATTTTTTATGTACATATAGACCAGTTGTCCAAGTGCCACCTAGAGCAGGAAGACCATTAAAGCCTTTCTTTTCAGAATGAGATTTTCTTAATAATAATATTAATAATAAAAATCATATTTATAATTTTTAAGGTATTGATAGTTGTTATTGTTTTCTTGTTTTTTATTTTTTTTGAGTATATATTTTATATCTATTTATATATATAGATTTGACTTTTTCATATATAATCTTTTATAGTATTAAGATTTTGATATTTTCAGTTTAATGTCATGGTGGACTCATATAATTGAAAATTCATGTAATTCAAAATGATAAATGTAAAAGTTTCAGTTTATAGTCTTTGTGGTCCTTTAATATTTATTGAGTAAAAAGTAATTATAAAAAGAAATTGCAGTTTATAGTTTTGGTGGACTTTGAATATTTATTGTGTAAAAAATAATAATAAAAAGAAATTCCAGTTTATAGTCTTGGTGGACTTTTATTCTTTTTAAATTGGATTTTAAAATGAATAATCCAATATTAAAGCAAATTATTAAAATATTTTTAAATTAAAATAGATATTTAAAATGAGTATTCCAATACTCTTTATTTTTTTTATTATATATTCTATATGGCTAATGTATGCTATTATAAAATAAAAAAAATTCCAGTTTAAAGTCATGGAGGACTTTGAATATTTATTGAGTAAAAAGTAATAATAAAAAGAAATTCCAGTTTATAGTCTTGGTGGACTTTATTTATTTTTAAAATTAATTTTAAATTAAATAATCATATATTAAATTAATTATCAATTTATTTTGAAATTTAAATCAATATTTAAAATGAGTATTCCAATACTCTTCATTTTTTATTTTTTTTTGCTATATATTCTATATGGCTAATATATAATATTATAAAATAAAGAAAATATCCAGTTTAAAGTCATGGAGGACTCATACCAATTTATATCAAGATTTTTTCTCTAATAAGGTATAAACATAAGGTGAGTATGAATTGACTACCTATATATAATATTTCAAATAGTAATTCTCATGATATTCTTGAAGAAAAAATAATAGAAATTCATAAGTGAAATTAATTAATAAATAAAGAAATAAGAATCCAGTTTAAGGTCATAGAGGACCCATTTTATTTAAAAATAAATACTTGAATACCATATTGATTATCAAGCTATTGTTAAATTAATTAGCAAAGCAAATATTGAAAAATATATTGTAATTAAGTGTATATATTAAGATATTTATTAACATGGTTATGAAATAAGAAATAGAGTCATTAATTGTAATCAAAGTTAAGAAATAAGTCCAGTTTAAGGTCATAGAGGACCCAATTGACACTAATGAATAGATATATATGTTTATAAGTAAAAAAAAATGAATTAATTAAAAAAAAATAAAAATTAAAAGACCAAAGACAAATCTAATTATTTCCATAATTTTCCAGTTTAAAGTCATGGAGGACTTTCATTGGCTTGAAGGTTCCTCTTTGAATCTAAAAGCTATTTGATATGCAATATAGCAATAATAAATGGATCATTTAATTAATTGTAAAATATCATTATTTTATTTATAATGATATATTCATAAATATATTTCAATAAATTAAATTAAAAAAGCAAATTTCCCGTTTTAGGTCATGGAGGACCATAATTTTATATAAAAACTGGTTTATTATGGGGTTAATTGATCTATTTATTTTTATCTAATGGCCAAGGGTAATGAGCTATATAAATGATACTTTTGTATAACACCTATACTTATCTTCATTTTTTTTTCTTTTCACAGAAACTAACATAATTAATATATTTCAAAACTCAAACTCAAAGGGATAAATTTTTAGTTTTTTGTTATTCCTATTTAGTTTAAATAGATATTTTGATAAGAAAAAGTTCTTATCAAATGTAATTCAAAATAAGTAAAATAAAAAAATTGATCATCATTTTTAATCAAATTTTAAGTTAAAAAATTATTTTGTATAGCAAATACCTTCTTAAACTAAATCTAAAAGTTGTTATTGCTAATTAAGCTTCAAGCGAACTGCTAAAAGTACTTCTCATCATATGTCTAATTAGCAACATCATTTTTTATGATGATTTTGTTGATGATAGTTTTGATTTGGTTTTTTTCAATTGATTCAGAGAATTGAATTGTGAGCATGATAGGTAGCTTGTAAATTTGAATTGATTTAATTGAAATAATATATTATTTCTATTTAATTGAAAAATAAGCTCAATTTATTACAGTATTTTCAATAAGAAATAAATTTTTCTATTGAATAAAATTCTTATATTGATTTCTGAAGATTTCTTTTCTAATTTGAATGTATTTAAGGTTCTGGTATGTAATTGAAAGTGTTGTTTTGACTACTAAGGCTGAAGCGAAGCTCTAAATCATACCTCAATGATATATTAACATGGTGATATAATAATTTTTAATTGTTGTAAACTTGATAACTTAATTTCAAGTTTCCTATTGAGTAGGGTTCAGGGTGTAAAACAAATTGTGGCTTAAAGTTTAATTCAATTAAAACTAATTCAATAAGGTTTAATTTTGTTGACATTTATTTAATTATCAATTAAACTCTAATTTATATTTAACTTATAATTTATTAACTGATTGAAATTGTTTAATTAAATTTCTATATGTATATAAATAATTCTAATTAAAAATTACTAGATTGTTTTAATTGTTTCAATATATAAAAAGTTCCTGTATGTATATGAAAGTTATTTTTTCAATAGTAGGCTGTAAGCGAAGTGTTTAATTAATTATTCATGATATTTCAAAGATTTGCTATCATTTATTTGGATTTCTTTTAATTTAGTAATTAAATCTCAAGATTTTGTATTGATAAGGGGTTAGGGTGTAGAATTAATTGTGGCTTGAAGTTTAATTTAATACCAATTAATTTAATCAACTAAATAGGGCCATGTTCTTAATTTATATTTAGATTCAATTTAATTATTTATCAATTTTTCAATAACCCTATATTATACTGTTAGCTTTTATCAAAAATCAATGCTTGGTGATGTCATTTTGATAGTTCTGGGGCTTCTATATGTATTCTAAAGTTATCTTTTGAATAGTATAACTGAAGCGAAATTGTTAATACCATCTGAATCATAAATTGAAAGATTTCCTTTGTTTGTCTTGATTCCTTTGGAGTTATTAGTTTAATTTTGATAAATTCAAATTTAACTGTTTCTATTGATTTAAAGTTTTAATTAAAATAAGAGGTAGTTAATTTTTAATTTCTAACTATTAATATATTATTGATGAGCTTATTTTGATATAAAAATAATAATAACTCTATCTAATATAAAATTTTCTCAATTGATTAGTAATAATGATGAAATAGGGTCATTTTCATCATTTTTTTTGTCTTTCTGGGTAGTTTTTTAGTAAGTAATAGTTAAAAATTGACTGAGAGGGATGAAGCGAACTGCTTAAACACCTCTTAATGATGTGATATACTACTCTATTACTAGGATTTATTAGCTCTGTAGTCAGTAGATGGTTTTCTTCTAATACTATGTAATGAATTTTGAAATAATATTGATAAAAATGATTTAATTTTAAATTATATGATTTGAATCCAAATCATCTTATCAAAGAGAATCATTTGATGAATATAAAAATTAAAAATAAGCTCATTCAATTTTTCACATTATGTGTTTGAATTACTGCTGTGCAGATGTAAGCTGTGTAAACTCTAAATATGATGTGATACAAAAAAGCTGTGCAAAAAAATGAATTGTTGTTTAATTGAAACAATCATGTGATCAAAAAATTTGAAATATCATTATTCTAATAAGTATAGTTCAATTAAAAAAATCATGTGATGAATGAAAAAACTAGAATGATGTCATTTGGTTGGATATATGATGTGTTTGCATTTAAGCTGTGCAAACCTTCAATATAATTTATCAATTTCAACTAATGATTTCATTTATTCTTATATATGATGTGCTTGGCTAGAAGCTGTGTAAACTTTAACTATTATGGATTTTGTGATAATGAGGTATTTTAATTAATGAGATAATAGAAAGAATCATATGATCAACTCAACACTTAATTGTGTGATTAATTTAAAACCTTTTAATTGTGTAATTAATTAAAAAGAATATATCATGTGATGTATTGATATGATTAAATAAATGGAAAATATCATGTGATTAATTAAATCAATTAAATTCAAAGTTAACTGAATGCTCATTGTGTGTAAAGGTGCTGGTAAAATGATATGATGTTTTTATTATATTTTACTATAAAAGAAGCAGGTATTTTCACCATTCTGAAATACTTTCTCTTCATCTGATGTCTTCATTTGGAGCTTTTCTCTATTATTATTATTTTTGAAGAATTCATAATGCCTGATTTTCTTCTCCCTCTATATATATGCCTTATTTAACTACTTTTTTCTCATTTATATGAGTATATAATTGCTGCAAATCCAAAATTCAATTTAGGCAAAGATAAATTTATATAATTTCAACCTGGCCAGTTGGCTTTATATATTTTTATTTATGTATATTTCATATATATATTAATGTCATGATTTCTTTAAATATCTAAATTTTGACTCAATAATATATTATTTATTATTATATCATTAAGGTTTATATACTTATTATTATTCATTTTAATTATATAATTATGATATTCTACTGTGATATGGGTTTTTGGGATTATATGTTATCCTTTTAGAATACTATAGTATTATAATATTATTTATATTTTAATATTATTTTATTTTTAATATTATAATATTATGATACTTATATTGTTATAATGTTATCTTATTCATTATAATCTCATATTTATTTAAAATATTACTTCTTCTTTACTCATGAATTGGTTTTATTTTATTGGTTTCTTTATCTTCTTATTTCTTTTAATTCATTTTCAAAGCAAGGGGGGGTGGCCAGTTTTTTTTTTATTAATTTTTTTTTTTTTAAAAAAAAAAAAAAAAAAAAATTAAAAAAAAAATTAAAAAAATTAAAAAAATTAAAAAAATTAAAAATTGAAAAAAGAGAAAAATTAAATTAAAAAATCTGGTCACCCCTCCTTGTTAGTTGGATTATTTCTATGTGCTATGTGTGTATGCATGCTGTGTGTATGTGTGTAGCATGTATGTGCATTGAGTAGTTCAGCTCAATAATTTCAATTTTGGATTCCTGATTGATTCAGTTCTAGAATTTTAAGATAAGTTTCTTTATAATTTCTCTTGAGGATTGATACTATACATAACTGATGAGTGGCTTTTTTCTTTCTTGTAAAATATATTGTCTTCTTGTAGTGAAAAAAATCTTGAAGTATTTTTTATAACAAACATATCCTCTTGTATTAGTAAGTTCATAAAACTTATTTTTTTATTTTTTTTTTTTATTTTCAATTTCAACATAATACTGATTAAATCTTCCCTGTTTTCAGATTATTTTGTTGAATTATATTTTTGAAATGATTATTTGAAATTATAACTTGTTTTTTTTTTCAAAAAAAAAAGCAACAATCTTCTTTGGAAGAAGTGCAATGATGAGGAGATTTTTAAGATGAAAGGTAATTATTCATGAAATTGAGAATTCAAGAAATATCTAAGTAATTTATTAATGGAAAATAAGCTTGAATAAATTATAATCTAATATGTGAATTCTTTCAAGACAATTAATTCAATTGATTTTGATTGATTAAATTTATAAACTGATGCTTCATTGTTAAAGTCCCACTTTCCCCAAAACTTATAGCCACTTGTGCTTTGGGTGGTATAAGAAATAGTTAACCACCCCTATTTTTTTAAACTATGAGAAACTACTGATACTATTACAAAGTAAAAAAACTAAAGCAATCTTTCTAGATGAATTTGATAACCAGCTCTTTTTTTTGTTTTATTACTGTAGCTTTTTTTTTATATCAATTGAAATATCTTGACCACAGATATCACTTATGAACTCCATATCAATTATTCATTTTTCTATTGTTTTATTAGTTATATATAGATTTTTTTTTTTTGATTGATTTGTTGATTATGAATAGATTTTTTTTAATTTTATTTTATATTTTTTTTCATGTTTTTTTTCTATACTATTACAGAAAAGGCATAAATTAAATTTGCAGTTTAAGGCCATGCTGGGCCATCATGTATCATTGGTACTTGCATGTGTTAATATTTTCTGTGTTTTTTATTGGATATCTTGATTTAAAATAGAATAAGAGAAACAGTAACTAAATAATTGAATTGCAGTTTAAGGCCATGCTGGGCCTTTAATTTTCTGTAGAATGATTTTCTTAAAATAATCTTGATTCTTCTCCATTTTCATTTCAATCTTGCTGCTGACAATTTCTTTCCATAACTTATTCCATTCTTCTTTCTTCAAACAAAACTTGTGATTCTTCATTATGATTATTAACTGTAAGACTTTATCCTCTAAATCAAAATCCAATCCCTTTTCAATAATATAGCAGTCCCCTCTCCATTTAATACTTCTACCCTCAATTTGATATTCTTCAAGACAAAACCATCTCTGAGCTTGTATTGTTCCCCAGTAAAGACTGCTCCTTATATCTGAATCCATATAGAGAATTTCATTCCAATAGTCATTATTGAGATTTCCTTTAATTCCATCATAATTAAGTATATCCATAAATTCTAGTTTTGAAAGGTTTGATCCAGGAAGCTGGCTTAAATAGGCTTCTGCAGGGGTTTCTTGAGTAATATCTTCATTTCCAAATAAATCTTCAAATTCAATAAAGGGGATACTTTGAATAATTGGTATCTTGAAGTATTCAATAATTGGTAAGCCCCATCTTTGGTCTTCATTGTTAAGTCCTTGAAAATGATGATTAATCCAGACGTCTTGGCTTTCTTCATTTGTTTCTGAGTGTGGCCAATAGATCCAGATGGTATTGTCTGCTTCATCAGTTTCAGACATGATGATTATAAAATATAAAATATGATAAAAAAATTGCTAATGGTTTCTTGATGTTAAAAAAAAATATGAATAATTATAATAGCTTCTTGGTAAAGGTGGATGAAATAAATAATCTAAGTAAAGTATTTCTTAAAGAATTAATCCTCTTTGATAAGGCAGGAAGTCACTGCCAAAAGATTGAATAAATTGAAGTTTTTAAGTAATAGGGTGAGAAATATTTGGGTCCTCTTTGATAAGGCAGGAAGTCACTGCCAAAAATACTGGACTTGATTATTTAAATTGAATCTTACTGATTTTCTTCTCTTCTTTGTTTTTGAGCTATGTAAGCTGGAGGTTTTCAGAATTGGCTTCAGCTGTACTTTGCTCATTGATGGTAAGTAATTTCTATAATAAGCTAATTTTTCATTCAAAACTCTAAGTTCCTCCAATAACAACCTTATTTCTTCCAATTTTTCCTTTTCTTCTCTTGATTGGTGACTTGATGACTGACATTCTTGAAATTCATCTTCATACTCAAAAATGAATTCTTCATATTGCTTCTTCAATTGCCTTTGATCCAAACTCTCTTCATCCTTCAACAATTCATCCCCATAACATCCAAGCTTTGGCATCTTGAGTGTTTGTTAATTTTTTTTAAAGATTATGATCTTATCAATTTTTTTTCTGTTTTTTTTAAAAGGTCTTGAAATTAATGATATTGATATTAAAATTGAATAGAAATTGATATTGAAATTCCCAAGGATTTCATCCCAAAAACTTAAACCATTAGAGGTGGAATAAGAAACAGACACCCACCCCCATTTTTTTTAATTTAAACATAGCTTTATAATACTTTTACAGTTGAAACTCTTGCATACCCAAATCATCATTCATATATATTTTTTTTTTTTTAATTTTTTTTTTTTTTTTTTTTTTTTTTTTTTTTTTTTTTTTTTTTTTTTTTTTTTTTTTTGAGTTTATATCTCTTTTAATTTTAATTTTAATATTTTTTAAGTTTTTTTTTTTTTTTTTAGTTTTTTTTTTTTTTTTTTTTTTTTTTTTTTTCTTTTTTTTTTTACATTTACAGAAAAATATATTCAATTCATGAAACCCATTTTCCTTTTTCTTTTTGTTGAAGAATTCTATTCACACATATATCCTTGGCTATTTCTCCCAGTATTTTCCTTCCTTTCTTCCTTTCTTCTAGGGTATTACCTTTCCAATTTCTTATGAATCCTTCTTCTTTGTGTATAAAGAGGTATCCATACTCTTCCCAGAAAAGATTTCCACCAAGAAGCTCCATATTATGCAAATTGAAGTCTTCTTGTGGCCAAATTCTACCATCATAAAGAGCCTTCCTTGTTTGTTCATCAAAGGAAAAAACTTCCTCCCAATACTGGTTTTCCAAATTACCCTTAATTCCTTCCTCATTCAAGAGTTCCATGAAGTCTAATTTTGACAGGTCATATCCTGGAAGATTCTTCAACCATTTTCCACCTTTTACTCTTGATGGACCCTCAAAGTATATATCTTTGAATTCAATGTAGGGAAGAATTATGAAATCTGGCTCTTCTTCAGGTGTTGGAAGTTGCCAGTAAGACATTTCATCATAATACTTCAAGAAACTTTCTTCATCCAAGTCCATTTCCTTGTCTTTATCAATTCTCCATGGGCTTCTTGGGTTTAAATCACATGACAGAATAGTGTTCATGAGATCCTTTTGCAATGGTGAGACTTCAACTTCTATCAAATTTGCTTCTGGCTTTGAATATGAAGATAATCTTGGTTGAATTTCTTTTAAAGAGTCATGATTATTGTAGGCCTCCCAAAGATTTTCATAAGCATGAGAGTGCTTTATTTTCTTCTTTGGAGGATCTTGAGGAATCTCATGTATTTGGAATTCATCAGTTTGATTATATTCCTCTTTATTGTATTCCTTTATAAATTCTTCATCTTTGAAACAGTCATTAATTTTATTTCTAAGATCTTCCAATGAGTCTTCACAGTATTGATCACTGTTCATTTCTGGCTTCATTTCAATTTCCATATCTTGTGGGTATTTTTGCTTGGAAAATATGTCAAACAGATTCTTTCTACTATGTATTGGTGGTCCTTCTATGATTTCTGAGCCATTAACCATAACCTGATATAACATACCATTGGTGTCAATTGCTTTATAGCTAACTTTATTTTCCTTTTTTTCTGCTTCATTGACTTCTTCCATATACCAATTTGATTTTTCATCTTGTTTCCATATATAACTTTTATTGTTTTCAGGTTCATCATCAATTTTCCAGAAGTCAGGGCATGGGCTTAAGCTTAAGTTGTTTACTTGAGGGTTTTTATTTTTAACATAATCTTCATATTCACTTGAAGGTGGTAGATTTCTGTTGATCCATTCCTCCCACTTTTTGGGATCAAATGTAGCCCATTCCTTGTTTTCTTTTATTGCCTTGTCTAAGTACCAGGCTAATGACTTTGGTTCTTCTGATTTTATTTGGTTTGATAGTGCTTCTGTTGATGGTCCCTGTTCTGGCTCTTGTGTTTCTACCTCTTGGTCTTCTTCCACTTCCTCCTGAGGTTCTTTCTCTATTCCCCTATCCATTATGGATAATCTTTCATCTAAATTAAATTCCATAGACTTTATCTTTTGATATTCTTTGTTTTTTGTTGATTTGAAAATACTTTTTATTTTTGCTTTAGATTTATCTTCAGCTTCTTTTAATTTTACTTTGCTAAACCAATCCTTTATTTTTCCCATTGAACAAAGCTCCATTCCTCTTGGTGGTCCTGTCTGCCATCCTAACATATGGGGTTTGCATATTGGCATACATAATCTTCTACCATCTGCTTCTTGATAGCTAAATATTTCACCTTGTTTTTGTGAAAAGTCCAATCTAATGTTGTTGTCTGCCAAGAAGGGCCTTCCAAGGACTGTATGTACTGCTCCCTTGGCAATGAAGAAATGAATTTCTTTTTCTTCTCCAGAAGGCAAAAGTACTTGTGTGAATTCAGCCAATCCAATTAATGATGTTGTATGTCCTCCAATTCCTCTTAAATTCATGTTGAGCTTTCTATTTGGAAGAGAGGCTTTTATTGCTGCATCTTCAGTGATGATGTTGAGCTCTGATCCTGTATCTACCAGTGCCATTACTGGATATTCTTCTTTTCCAACAAATACTTGCATGAACCCAAGTGGACAGGCATAATGAAGTCTTGGTTTTTCAAAGTCTTTAATTTTTATAGAAATAACATCTTCTTTAATGTCCAAAGTGTTAACTGATTTGATAGCTTCCTTTTCTTCAAGAGAAATCCCTTGAAGCCTGTGAATGAAGGTTGGTGAAACTGATAATATTTCTTCCAAGGTTAAGTTAATTTTCTGTTCCAAGATTTTCTTTATCACATTTTCAATTGCTAATTTTGGTTTTAATGCTTTCTTATCCTTTATGACTTCCTTATTTTCAGTTTTGTGGTGAACCATCCTTTTATTTAACTTGTCACCTTCCTCTTCAACATTCTCTTTTTCTTTGATTTCTGTTCCTTCAAATGTTTCATCTCTTTTTGTATGTTTATCTTTATATTTGGTTGGAACAATCATCTTCATCTCTTCTTCAGCCTCATCCTCATGATAGGTTCCTGGTAGTATAGGCTTTTTACTTTGAGAATCTTCTCTATTTTGGCTTTCTTGCTTAGCCAATCTTTGCTTTGTCTGTCTGAGAGTTGCATGTGTTTCCAACATCTCAGTGGGTGAAGATACTGTTGGTGGTTCCCAATTACCCCAGTCTTCTACTTGAGCAATTGAAACTTCTTTTTCTTCCTTTTTCAGATCAACTATCTTTTGATCTTCTGGTCTTGCTAAAGGCTTTTCCTTTTCAATTATCTTGTTTGAAATTTCTTTTTGTTCCTTATCAAATTCCCTGACTAAATCCTTTGGAGATTTGGTTCCTTCTGAGGGTACTCTTTGGAAATTAGGGTAAAGGAAATTTAATCCTTGCCTACTGACAATTCTTTTTTCCATATCTTCTGCCAGATAGCTGCATCTTGTCAATGAATGACCATTTTCAAAACAGTAATAGCACCTTAAGGGTGGTCTTGGATACAGTTGTGCTGGAACATAAGGTTGATAATTTGCAGGTAAAGGTGCCTGGGTATTTCTTGGTCTGAATGGCTGTGAATTTGGTGCTAAGCCTGATCCTTGTGTATTTGATTTATCCTTCCAGACCTTCTTTGGTGGATTAACAGCCTCTGATAGTTCTTTAAGCTGGTCCAAAACATCCTTCATTGGGTTCACTTCTTTTGGGGCTTCATTGACATGAGCCTCTTGAGCTGGTGGATTCTTTATTTTCTTTGTAATATCTTTCATTTGTTTGATAACCTCCTCCCAGCTTTCATCTTCAAATCTGGTTTTCTTTTTGCTTTTGATTTCATCTGACTTTGATAATTGTGATTTCCCTTTAATAACTACTGCTGCCTCCAATTCTGCCTCAATATAATTTCTGAGGATATCCATCTCAGGTAAGATATATCCTCCATCCCTTGCTTGAACCATGGTCCTGTATTTGATCATTTCTTTAGTAACACTACTTCTAATTTCTGGTGATAAGGAGTCAAAGACATCTTCATGATAATCATTTTCCTTTTTGATATACCCATACTTCAGCAGATATTTTGAAATTATGTCATATTCCCCAATGAACTTTCTGTATTGGGACAAACTCTTGACTCCTCCCTCCTGCTGAGTTTGATTAAATAGTCTTGTTAATGAATCTTTCCTGTGTCTTCTTTCTGGTTCTACCTTTCCCCATTTACTGATCATTTCCTTTTTCAATTGATCCCAATCCTCCATTTCATATCCTGGCATTCCTTCAATTTCATATCTGATATCCTTATCTTCACTCCAGAATGCTATTTGCATGGCCAAATCCCTTTCATTGGCTCCTTCAATTGATGCTATCCTTTCAGCTCTTTTTATAAAATCCTCAACATCACTTCCATCAAAGTTGAGGTTATAATCTTTTGCCTTTATTTTAACAATCTTTCTTGTAGGTATTGTAACTCTTTCAGGTTGCTGAGTTGGTGTTGTAATATGTACCCTTTTTGCAAATCTTGCAGTTCTTGGCAATGTTCCTGGTGTGGATGTTGCAAATGTCTTTGGGGTTGGTGATGGTGATGGTTGCTGGGGTCTGAGCATTCTTTCAATAGTTGCATCCCCAGTAGTTTCAGGTGAGAATTGACTTGATTTTGTCTTCTTTCCATGTCTTCTTGCAGCTCTTTCCATAGCCTTCTGTAATTCTAACCTTTTCTTCTGAAATTCTTCATCATTTTCTAAATAAGAAAAATCCTCTTCTTCACTTTCTTCCTGACCTAATTCTTCAATTCTGGACTGCTCTTTTTCCAATTCCTCCTCCAAGGTTAGAGCCTTCTTTGAGGATGATGATTCCTCCATTATAGTTGTGATCTAAACAATGATTTAATTTTTAATTATTTTTTTTTGATTGATTTTTTTTTTGATTTTTTTTATGATTTTTAAGATTGATAATGTGATCTTATTAATGATACTTGAGATTTGAAAGCCACTGTTGGGACACCAGATGTGGGAACTCCTTTTGTTGTGGGATAAATAATAGGCAGTACCTTGAGGGGGAAATTATTGGTGAGTCTGTTTTGAATTTCAGAATTAGCCAATAACCATGGGTGCTAAGGTGTATTAGCTGCCCCTCTAAATATACTGAAAAAGATACCCTTTTGATGAGATCACAAATCAATTATTTAGTTTTGTGGCTTTTCAATTAGAGAATTTTCTTCAGCAGTCTCTATCAGTCTGTCAATAAAAGATCACTATGATAATAATGGTAATAGTTAATATATATTTTTTTTAATAATTTAGGTTTGCTTAACTTTCTTGTTATTGATTATAAATCTTTTTAATTAACTCTTCTAATATTCCTTCTTTCAATACCTGATATATTTAAAGAATATTGTTTAAGATCACTATTAATATTAATAATAATCTTGATAGCTAGCTAATACTTTTAAAGGTGATTTAATAATACTATCAACATAGCTATAATAATTTAAGGGTAAGATAATTCTTTAAGGGTGGTTTTTTTAATATAAAGGTAAGATATAAATGATATAATAGTAATATGATACTATTAGGATCAATAGAAATATAATCCAATATACCTAAAAGGCTTATGATATAAGGTATAAGGGTAAGATGATATCCCTTCTATAAATAAGGGTTATTGATAAATTAGATAAGATCACTAATGATAATATCTTCAAACACTACTTCAACACTACTACTATAATGGTAAGACTATTAAATAATATTAAACTCTTTCATTAATATTATAAATATCTTTCATTAATTAATCATAAATAATACTATAAGATACTGAGCCTTGCTACTGATCTTCTTCAATATAAATACCAGATTATCCTACTAGAGAAGGGATGGATTGATCCTCAAGATTATTGTCTGAATCAGAAGCATGGGGGAAAAACAGGGAGAGAGGCCCTTTATTTATACCTTTTGGGCCCTCCATAGAGCCTTCCAAAAACAAGGGACTTAGAAAAAATTCCACCTTGAGACATTTTTGCTGGTGGGTAAATTAAAAATGGTGTCATTTGATCAAGAAATTGCACCATATGTTTGGTTGATTGCACCATTCTGAACCTTATTATTGTCAGTGCACAGCCTTGAGACATTTTTGCTAGTGATTAAATTTGGAATGGTGTCATTTGTTCAGGATATTGCACCATATGTTTGGTTGATTGCACCATACTTTTTGAATTATACTTATATTTTAACTAAACTTTATTCTTATTATGCACAGCCTTGAGACATTTTTGCTGGTGGTTAAATTTGGAATGGTGTCATTTGATACAGATATTGCACCATATGTTTGGTTGATTGCACCATTTTAAAAACTTTATTCTTATCTCTACTAACCTTATTTTTCTTCTTCACAGCCTTGAGACATTTATGCTGGTGGTTAAATTTGGAATGGTGTCATTTGATACAGATATTGCACCATATGTTTGGTTGATTGCACCATTTTAAATAACTGTATTCTTATCTCTACTAACCTTATTTTTCTTCTTCACAGCCTTGATCTGTATTCAGTTGAGTATTTCTTTATGTAAAATTTAATTTGTAAATAATACCTGTAATGTTTGGTTATGGGAGTTTAAGTGGGGATTGAGTAATGTAACACTATGTTAACTTATATGTAAGTGTTTTTTTTATGTCAAGACATGTAACACATGATGTTGTAAGAGTAATGGTATCACTTATGTAATATTACACATGTTTATTCATATTGAATATTTAGACAAGCTGCATTATCTTTAAGCATATTCTTGTACCTAGTATAGAGTGTATAGTATCATTTCTCTTCTTTAATCCATGATATCTAGAAAATTATTGACATTATGGGGTTGAGGCAATATGTGACTATAGGTAAAATTTGATGTAGATTCCAGTGGAATACTTATTTTTGTTATTTTAATATAACTATCCTCCTTTTTCTTGCCAATTTTTCTTTACTTTTATCTTTCACTTTTTATCTTTATTTTCTTTATATATATATATATATTATTATTATTATTGATCAAAGTTTTAGCTTTGAAATTGTGGATTTGAACCTTGGAAGAACTGGTATGGAATACCACAACACCACACCTCAATTTTAACTAAAATCTTGGTAAGTTTGCATAAACCTTCTGCAACTTTATATTTAAACTTATTTAAGCTTAAATTTAACAATTTTAAAAAAATGTTAAAAAAGTTACATTAGTACTGTGAGAGTCTTAAATCTTCTAATAACATAAGAAATAAATGTTTTTGGGTATAACACCTTATGGATGTACCCTAGGTTATTTTTGGTGTAGAATCCAAAAATGACATAATATTTATAACTTTGTTTATCCAAAAAAAAGTTATACTTATTTTTTGTGATTTTTTATTTTAAATTCAATTAAAAATTCTGTTGAAGACAATTTTAACTGTGTATAAAGTTATTTGTGGCCTTATGGGTATGTTATACATACCTCACAGGCTCACATTCCCTACCACCAAAAAAAAATGGACCCCATCATTTCTTTTGTAGTATACCATCAAACAAATGGAATCTCCCATTATCATAAGATGTTTTCCAAATATCATCCAGAGAATTAGCCAAGGCTACATCTTTGCAATCTTTGTCAAGTAGAGCAGTAAGAATATGACAGTTCTTATCTTTCTTATATCTTTCTCTAACTTCTTCAAAGAATTCTGTTCCAAAGTATGTGATATTAATTCCTTGAATTGGAATTTGAGGTTCTGCACTTTTAGGAACATAGGCAGGGTTATCAGGTGTATTTGCTAATCCCCATCTACTTAAGCCATCAGCATTCTTATGAATATTTCCAGCTTTATGTACTATGGTCATATTGCCTCTATACTCCTGTATAGCAATCTGCCATCTTAACATGTGTCTGTTTGGAGTTTTCATGTTAAGAAGTGATTTTACTGCATTACAATCAGTAATTACTTCAAACACACTACCATCAAGATAGTAATGAAGTTTTTCCAAAGCCCAAACGAGGCAAAGGCACTCCATTTGGCTAGCTCCATATCTGGCCTCAGTAGGTTTAATTTGTCTTGAAATAAAACAAATTGGACCTTCATAAGGTTTGTCATTGACAATTTGACCTGATGAAGAGCAGCTCCTCAGCCTTCACCACATGCATCAATATACAGCTTGAAAGGAAATTTCCAGTCTGGAATCAATAATAGTGGTGCATTGGTCAAGGCATACTTGATTTTATCATATTCTTGAATCCTCTCCTGTGTCATTTCAAAAACAGTTTGTTGATCACAAATTCTGTATAATGATCTTTCATGGATAGCAAAATCTTTAAGGTTTTGCCTGTAATAACTGGCAAACCCTAAAAGAGACATCATTTCTTTTTTGTTCTGGGGCATTGTCACAGCCATGGCAATCCATCCCCTTGGACTTCAATACGGCATATCCATGCCACGTCCAATATATGGCAATTTGGCCATATCCATAAATCATTGGCCAAATTGGGCATCTTACCTCATTTGGGCCCAACTTGAGCCCTTCACCGTCATCAGGCCTTTCCTGGCCTTTCTCTAATTTTGGGCAATTTTGGTATTTCCCAGTCAACAGGGGAAATACAGCCCAAGAGGCTGTATTTGGCTTTAAATCCAGTTTCTGCGCATTTTGCGCAAATACAGTTTTAAGGCTGTATGAGCTGTATTTGGCCAAATACCTCAAAAGACACTCTGAAACCTCTGAAGCCCTCCAAAACCAAATTTCACCAATATCCTCCTGGCTTCATCTCTAAAGACTTATGGCCATTTTCAACCTCCAATAACCAAAATGCCTTATATGGTGTTATACACCATTATGCATCTTTCTTCAGCAGCAATCCACTGGCGGCAATATCATCTGGTTATTTCAACCTTCCATCAGGCCATCCAGTAAGGTCACCAAGAGGATTCATCAAGGCTCAAGGGCAAGTGTCAAAGCATCAAATACCAATGACACCATCAAGCAGTCATTGGTTATTCTCACTCCAAGTATTCCTTCCAAGGTAATACTGTTAATTCATTCTCAAGGTGTATTCAAGAGGCAGTTCCAAAAGGAGTTGTCAAGTTTCAAAGCTCCACTCAATCCATCTTGGCAACCATCTTCATTTCAATACAGTCTGGATCCATCAAGAACTGTATTTCATTTTCAAGTGTGGGAAATTCATTCAACCCATTTCAATTTCAATATTAGCAAGCTGTATCAAATCCCAAAACAATCAATACAGCCTCAAGGATCAATACAGATCAGTTTTCAGCCTGAAGAACTCAAGCTCCCAACTTTTTACATATACCAGCTACCCTTTCCACCCTGGGGGGTTTTCCCCCAGTTAATTAATATACTTTGATTTATTTTTATCTTTATTTCCCTTTCATTTTGGTTAAGCAAATACTGATATTATTAAGTCAGTCATTTAGCACTTTTTCTCTTATTCTTTCCTCACCTGTCAATGGATATTTGGTGGTCATATCCTTACTAATTCCATTGTTCATTTTGGCAGGTTGAAACAGTGATTAAGGACTTACTTGGTTGGCTCTTTGGCCATTTGGCTTCCCTTTCCTCTTATTGCATCTCATCTTGTACCTGAATATCTTTTAGAGAAATTTATTCTATTATTGTTATTCTCTATTCTTTTGGAGTCTTCCAAGTGAGTTCCCTTATTTCTGAGTGCCAGGCCACTCTTGTATTTTTTCCACTAGAGCCCCTGTGACATTTTATTAATTAACTCATAATTTCTTTTCATTCTGTTCATTCTTTCTTTATAATTTCATTCACTCATTTCATCAAAATTATGATTCTTTTAAGCTTATGAACTTAATGATTCATCGTCACCTCTAAATTTTCTTTCATTCATTCTTCATTTTGAAAATTGAAAGCTGGTCCATTTTTATTTTGTTATTCTTTTTAAAATCTTTTTCAAATCATCAAATTTTCATTTCATTCATAATTCAGGCGTCATCTTGATTTTCTTTGATTTTCAAATTTTTCATCAAGATATTCAGACACATTCTTCACATCAAGATTCATAATTGCTTCATTCTTCAAGAATTTTGGTTTTTAAAGAAGAATTCACTTGATCTTGATTTATTTCTTGATTTGACATATTTCATATTGACCTCAAGAAAATTGATTGACCTGAAGATTTCATTGATTCTGCTGATTTTTTCACATCAAGAATTTTCACATAAATTGATTTTTCTTCAAGATTTCATTTGATTGATTGATTTTTGCAAGATTTTGATTTTGATTTATTTGATTTATTGATTTATTGACTTGATTCATTGATTTACTTCAAGACATTGATTTGATTTTGACTTCAAGACTTCATTTGATTTTGATTCATTGACGTACTCAAAGATTTTCATTTGATTCATTGATTTTCCTCAAGATTTGATTGTTGACTCTTTTCACTTCAAGCAAATTTTGATTTTAATTCATTTATTTCAATTTTATTCCTGACATCATGCCTGTTCAACATTCACCTCCGGCAAGACAGAAAAGATCTCAGGCCAGAGCTCAAGCTGTGCTCACTCCAACTCCAAGAGCTCCTCTAGATGGCACTCCAGCAGTTCCTCAACTGAGGGCCCAATTAGATAGAGGACCCCGCATGGAAGGAGCAGCACCATCCAGGAAGGAAGGAAGAGGGCCAAGAAGATCATGTTCATTCTCAGGAGTAGTTGGTGGATTTCCAGGACTTTCAAGGACCATTTCCAAAGGTTCAGCTGAAGATGGTGAAGAGGAGGAGGAGAATTCTGTGGAAGAGGAAGAGTCTGATGGTACTGAAGGTGCTCCTGCCCCGGTGGAAACATCCCAAGGTACTGGAGGACCAACTCTAGCCCAGTATAATCAGCCTGTCTCTCATCAGTCTGAGCCATCTTTATTGGCCATCATGCAGCAAATGACTCAAATTATGGCCAATCTTCAAGCAGCTTCATCTTCTGAAGCATCAAGATCACCAGCCTTCAAGACTCCATCTATGAAGGCACCAGAATGCTTTTATGGGACTCAGCCCTTCAAAGTTAGAAGTTTCATTCACTCTTGTCAATTGATATTTCATAATGATCTGGCAAATTTCTCTCAAGACAGAAAGAAATTTCTCTATGCCACATCATTTCTTATTGGCAGGGCTGCAAAATGGATTGAGCCTTATCTTTCCAATCTCACCAATCAAGATTCAAATTACCTTCTCAACTCTTGAAAACTGTTTGAATCCCAACTCTTCACTTTGTTTGGGGATCCGAATGAAGTCAGAAAAGCAGAAGCTGAGTTGGATTCTTTAAGAATGAAAGAAGGTGGGCATGTATCCTTATACATTGCTGATTTCAGAAGTTTAGTCTCAAGAATCGGGGATTGGGGTGAAAGAGCTCTCATCCATCATTTCAGGAAGAGATTGCCATCCAGGATTTTGGATCAATTGGCCTCCCATCCTTCAAGAACTGACTCTCTTCAAGACTTAATGCACGTTACCCTGGAACTTGATACCAGGTACCATGAGAGGCAAAATGAAAAGAGTCATCATCAAGAGAAAAAGCCAGAAGCCTCAAATTCAAGTTCTTCTCATCCTCAAAATTCTTTAAGTTCAAGTCAAAAGAAGAAGAAGAATTTTCAGAAGAGGGACAAGCCCCATTCTTCTTTATTGAATAAAGATTTCAAGCTCATGAACTCTGAAAAAGAAAGAAGCATCAAGGAGGGTCTCTGTACCTATTGTGGTGGGAAGCATAGTCTTGAGTCCTGTTTCAAAAGGCCTCAAAACAAGCTTACCCAACCGTCAGGCAAATTTCCCAGCCAGGGAAAAGCCTGAGTGAAGACCATGTTGTGTTCAATGGTCTTCACTGTTTTCCATCCAGAGCACAATTGTGCATTCTGAATACTGGTGTCAAGAATTCTCTTAAATTCTTTGTTTTTTATTCTCTTTCTGATGTTTTTTACAGTATTCTCATTGATTCTGGTGCTACCAACTCATTTATTGCAAAGCAGTTTGCTCACAAGTATTCATTGACTACATCAGAACTTCCAGAGAAGATTCCCCTCATCATTTTAGACTCCTCTGAGTCTCCTTCTTTATTTTTGACTCACCATACTAAATATATGGTTGAGCTCCCTTCCTTCCCAACCTTTGAATGGGACTTTTTAGTCATTGATACTGCCAAGGGAGAAGACCTCATATTGGGCTTTGACTTTCTTAATCATTTTAATCCGTTTATTGATTGGAGGCAAGGATTTATCATCTTTAATTCTGATCATAAGGACTATCATGATCCTTCAAAATCTTTCAGTAATGACTTTTCTTCTGCCATATCATGTGCAGCTCTGGTTGGTGATTCTAGAACACCATCATTTCCATCTTCTGTCCATATTCCTTCCCTTAATTCCCATCAGTCATTACTATCATCTAGAGATGAAGTCTTCAAAGAGATTCAAGATGTTGGAGAAGATAATTCTGTATCTTCACTTCATCTCTTCTTTGGGAATATGGACCTTCCTCCTTCATCTTATCATGACTCCCTGGAGGAGTTGTGGGATGAAGAGGAAGAGCCAGAAGAAATAGAAACCGTGATGAAGGTTGTTCCTTCTGTTTATCACCAATACTTGGATGTATTTTCCAAGGTGAAAGCAGAGAAACTTCCTCCTCACCATGCCTGTGATCATCATATCGAGCTGGAGGGGTCTCTACCTCCAGTTGGGGTGATCTACTCTTTATCAAACCAAGAGTCAGATACACTCAGGGCCTACATTTCAGAGAATGTAGAGAAAGGTTTCATATGGCCAAGCTCCACTTCTACAGGAGCACCTGTTCTTCTTGTCAAAAAGGAAGATGGTGGCCTCCGTTTGTGTGTTGATTACCGCAAACTCAATGCTGTTACTAGGAAGAACAAGTATCCTGTTCCTCCTATGAATCAGCTTCTCACTGTTTTCAATGGTTCTTATATCTTCTCCAAGATTGATTTGCGTGGTGCATATAACCTGCTCAGAATCAAGGAAGGTGATGAACATTTGACTTGTTTTAGAACCAAATATGGTAGTTATGAGCACTTGATTATGCCATTTGGGCTTACCAATGCTCCTGCTTCTTTTCAAAATCTTGTCAATGATATTTTTCATGATCTTCTTGATGTTTATGTTGTGGTTTATTTGGATGACATTATGGTCTTTTCCAAATCTGAGGAAGAACATGTCACTCATTTGTCCACTGTTCTTTCCAGACTCAGAGCCAATAACCTCTTTGCTAAGGCATCCAAATGCCTATTCCATGTTTCTAGTGTAGAGTATTTAGGTTATGTTGTTTCTTCTGAAGGCCTCAAGATGGACCAAGAAAAAGTCCAGCAAATTCTCAATTGGCCACCTCCAAGAAACCTCAAGGCTCTTCAATCATTCCTTGGCTTTGCCAATTTTTACCGCCGTTTCATCAAGAATTATTCAAAGAAAATTAGTTCACTCACAAGTTTCCTCAAGAAAGATTCCCGTTTTCCCCTCAATGAGGAAGCTCTTAGACAGTTTCATCAACTCAAAGAGGCATTCACCACTGCTCCAATCCTTCTCTACCCACCATTGTAGATACCGATGCATCAGATTATGCCTTGGGTGCTGTACTGAGTCAGGTCTCTGACTCAGGAAAACATCCCATTGCATTTTATAGCCGCAAGCTTCTCCCAGCTGAGCTTAATTATGAAATTCATGACAAGGAACTCCTTGTCATAGTCTGGGCTCTCAAGTGCTGGAGAGCTTTCCTTCTTTCAATTTCTTCCCCTTTTGAAGTTCTCACCGATCATTCATCTCTTCAATATTTTATGTCTTCCAAGATTCTCACTCGCCGTCAAGCCCGCTGGGCTGAATTTTTATCTGAATTCCATTTCTCAATCACGTACCGCTCTGGCCGCTTGGCCACCCTTCCAGATGCCTTGTCATGTCGGGATGACGTTTACCCAGAGAGGGGGGAGGATTTCATCCGCAAGAATCCAATGAGCTATCAGAAGATAATCAAGCCTCAAGGTGGATTCATTTTCAAATTTGATTGATTCAATTCAGAAGGCAGTTTGGCAATATTCTCAATATAGAAGTGTCCTTGAAGATTTGGGTAAAGGTAAATCTGTCTAAGATTATTCTCTTCATTCCTCTTCCAAACTTCTCCTTTTCAAAGATTGGGTGGTGGTCCCAAATGACCCCACAATTCAACTCAATATACTTCAAAAGCGGCATGACTCTCCTCTAGCTGGACACCCTGGCCAAGAGAAGACTCTCAAGCTTGTCAAGCGGGATTTCCACTGGTCTGGAATGACTCAATTTATCAAGGATTATGTATCATCCTGTCAACAGTGTTCAAGAAACAAAAACATTCACCACAAGAAGTTTGGACTCCTCAAACCTCTTCCAATTCCAAATGGTCCTTGGATATGTCTTTCAATGGATTTCATCACTCAATTGCCACTGTCCAATTCCTTTGATTCAATTTTAGTCATAGTGGACAGATTCTCAAAAATGGCAGTTTTTATTCCAACAATGTCTTCAATCACTTCACTAGATTTGGCCCATTTATTCATGAAGAATATTTTCTCAAAGCATGGCCTTCCTTCAAGCATTGTCAGTGATAGAGGTTCTCTTTTTGTTTCTTCTTTTTGGACCAATCTTTGTCAGCAGCTCAAGATTTCAAGAGATCTGTCAACTGCTTATTATCCAGAAACTGATGGACAGACAGAGAGGGTAAATCAGATACTAGAAAAGTACCTTTGGATGTATGTCAGTTATCATCAAGATGATTGGAACACCTGGCTCCCTCTGGCTAAATTTGCCTACAATAACTCTGACCACTCTTCAACAAAACAATCACCGTTTTTTACTGTTTATGGAAGAGATCCACAATTTGACTCAGTTCACATCACTCAAGATACTCCTGCTGGAAAGGTATCAACTAAAATCCAATCAGTACAGCAGGATGTCAAGAGAGAACTTGAAGTTGCCATAAACAGGTTTAAGAGGTATGCAGATAAAAGTAGAGCAAGTCCACCTGTTTTCAATCCTGGTGACATGGTATGGCTTTCCTCCAAGAACATCAAATCAACTAGACCCACCAAAAAACTGTCTGAAAGATGGTTTGGTTCCTTTCCAATCTTGAAGAAAGTCAGCACTCATGCCTACCACCTCAAGCTCCCATCTCAATGGAAGTCCATCCACCCAGTCTTCCATATTTCACTCTTAGAACCAGTCAAGACATCAACAATCCCAAATCGGCATCAAGAGCCTCCTCCTCCAATTATCTTTGAAGAAGAAGAGGAATTGGAAGTCTCTCAAATCCTGGACTCAAAGCTCAAGAGAGGAAAATTATGGTATCTGGTGGAATGGAAAGGTTTCAGTCAAGACCCAGAAAGATCCACTTGGGAACCAACCAAAAACCTCAAGAATTGTCCTGAACTTGTCAAAGATTTTCATTCATTATATCCTTACAAGCCTGGGCCCAATTCTTCAAAAGCTTGATTCATTATGGTGCTTGGTGGGGAGAGGAATTACCAAAAGTAAGTCCCACTCCTGGTATGCACCTTTAGGGGTATTCTACTCTTTTTTTTGTTGTAAGCATCACCTTGGCCACTCTGTGAGCACCTGGCATCCAATTTCTCTTTCCAGGTCCTCGGCCATTTCCAAAATCAATTGTCAACATCAGTGATCAAGATTGGAACCTCCTCAAAATTCATCTCTCTTTTCTTTTCTTTTCTTATTTTCATTTTCATTCTTTATTTTTATTTTATTTTCATTTTAAATTTTCTTTGATCACGTCAATTATCACGTCAAAAATTTTCATTCATTCTAAAATTCAATTGAAATCATGAAGCCAATGTCAAAAGAAGATCAAGCAAGTCCTGCATAAAACGTCAAATTTTTAATATCAGTTTTCAAATTTTTTATCTTAATCAGTCCTCTTGAATCACTCTCTCAAAATTTTTCCAATAGCCTCAACAGGCTTCACCTTGTATTGGTGCTCAGGAGCTCACCATTTCAAGGTGGGTGGTACTGTCACAACCATGGCAATTCATCCCCTTGGACTTCAATATGGCATATCCATGCCACGTCCAATATATGGCAATTTGGCCATATCCATAAATCATTGGCCAAATTGGCCATCTCACCTCATTTTCCCTTTTATGGCCATTTCATCATCTGGTCCCAACTTGGGCCTTTCCTGGCCTTTCTCTACTTTTGGGCAATTTTGGTATTTCCCAGTCAACAGGGGAAATACAGCCCAAGAAGCTGTATTTGGAAAAATACCTCAAAAGACACTCTGAAACCTCTGAAGCCCTCCAAAATCAAATTTCACCAATATCCTCCTGGCGTCATCTCTAAAGACTTATGGCCATTTTCAACCTCCAATAACCAAAATGCCTTATATGGTGTTATACACCATTATGCATCTTTTTTCAGCAGCAATCCACTGGCGGCAATATCATCTGGTTATTTCAACCTTCCATCAGGCCATCCAGTCACATCATCAAGAGGATTCATCAAGGCTCAAGGGCAAGTGTCAAAACATCAAATACCAATGACGCCATCAAGCAGTCATTGGTTATTCTCACTCAAAGTATTCCTTCCAAGGGAATACTGTCAATTCATTCTCAAGGTGTATTCAAGAGGCAGTGCCAAAAGGAGTTTTCAAGTGTCAAAGCTCCACTCAATCCATCTTGGCAACTACCTTCATTTCAATACAGTCTGGATCTATCAAGAACTGTATTTCATTTTCAAGTGTGAGAAATTCATTCAACCCATTTCAATTTCAATATTAGCCAGCTGTATCAATTCCCAAAACAATCAATACAGCCTCAAGGATAAATACAGATCAGTTTTCAGCCTGAAGAACTCAAGCTCCCCACTTTTCACATATACCGGCTACCCTTTCCACCCTGGGGGGTTTTCCCCCAGTTAATTAATATACTTTGATTTATTATTATCTTTATTTCCCTTTCATTTTAGTTAAGCAAATACTGATAGTATTAAGTAAGTCATTTAGCACTTTTTCTCTTATTCTTTCCTCACCTGTCAATGGATATTTGGTGGTCATATCCTTACTAATTCCATTGTTCATTTTGGCAGGTTGAAACAGTGATTAAGGACTTACTTGGTTGGCTCTTTGGCCATTTGGCTTCCCTTTTCTTTTGTTTCATCTCATCTTGTACCTGCATATCTTTTAGAGGAATTTATTCTATTCTTTTGGAGTCTTCCAAGTGAGTTCCCTGATTGCTGAGTGCCAGGCCACTCTTGTATTTCTGTCCAAGAGCCCCTGTGACAGGCATTTACTTCAGTAAAACTGCAGCCACTTTGTTTTTGTCAACACCAAGGCTCAGTCCTGAGACTACATGTCCTAGAGATTTTAACTCATGAAACCCAAAATTACATTTTTTAAGAGATATTTTCATGTTCACTTGAAGAATTTTCTAAGTACTAATGAAAGTCTCTCTAAATGTAATTGCCAGGTTTCTGAAAAAATGATAATGTCATCAATATAAATGATTAACCATCCTTCTGACAATTCATGTGGGAAGATGGTATTCATCATTCTTTGATAATGAGAGGGTGCATTTTTAATACCAAAAGGCATTCTCAAATACTCATAAATCCCACAATGAGCAATTATTCTCAATAATTTCCTAGCATGAGGTGTCAAAACATTCTGGTGAAAGCCTTTTAGAGAATCCATGGAATTAATGAATCTTGCTTTGGATAATTGAGTCAAAGTCTCATGAATTCTAGGGATTGGATACCTTTCTGGGATATTATAGGTATTCAGTTCTCTAAAATCACCAACCATCCTTTACTTATCATTATGACAAGTAATGATTACTGGAGTTGTGACTTCTACCTCCTCATTGTGTCCAACCTTTCTAAGAACTCCCAGTTTCATTAGTTCATTAATATGATTTTCTAATGCTTCTCTAGCCCTAGGGCTAGCTGGGTAAGCTGGTCTTCTTAATAGTGGCGTATAAGGCCTTTCCACATTAAGCATAATGTCCACCTCATGGCCGTTTATAGCCCCAAGTTGTTCATTATCTGAAGCAAAGGCTTCCCTGTATTGAAATAAAATTTCAATAAGCTCTTCCTTCATTTCCAGTGTTAATTCAGGACTAATTTGTGCTTCAATTAATTGGCTTGACACAAATTTTTCCTTATTAACATTTTTTACTTGTTTAATGACAGTAATTTCTCTTTTTTCTAGAGGGAAAGCAAATTTTTGTCTTTTATTTTCTCCTATAGTGAAATACCTGTCTTTATGATTATTAATATCTATACCATAAATATTGAGATAATCATTCCCAAGTATAAAGTGTTGTAAAGTACAATTATTCATAACAACAATTTCAACTTTCAATCTTAAACTTCCTGCAGGATGAGGAAATATGATTTCTGCTTCAAATATACCCAAGGGGTGCATATTTTGACTAGCACCGCTGAATGTTATACCTTCAATTGGCATTAATTTGTCTTGCCAATTGGTATAAACCTTGTCAAGATAATCCTTTCCAACACAAGTGCAAAAAGCACCTGAGTCAAGGTGTATCTTGGCTTCTGTGTTGTTTATCACAATATTAGTGATACAAGATGAACCAGCTGTATAACCTTTACCTCTGGCAGGTTTGGTTTTCTGCATTTTAGCATCTTGCACATGTATGAGATCCATACATTCATCACTATACTGTGGTAAATGAGTGTGTACCTCAGTGAATTCAAAAGAAACACTAATGTTTTCTATACTAAGTTCCTCTGGTACTTCTTCTTCTTATGAAGGCTCAGAATCACTTTCATGTAAAGATACATCAGTTGTTTCTTTTGTGTCTTCCACGTTTTCAGCATTTATCTCATTGATTCTTGTCTTTTTTGGGCAAGTGTTTGCTAAATGAGATGTGCTTCCACATTTGTGACATTTCAAAGGAAGTCTGTCTTGTGGCTTATTTGGTTTTGAAATTGGTTTCCCATTAGTCTTATTGTCTATTGGGTATTTGGACCAATTTCTTCCAATTTTTGTTCTAGTAGTGATGTCCTCCATAGCATTGATATAATCTTCTTTAGAGCAAGGCTCAATTCATCTGCTTCTTATAGCATGCTCAAGGTCACCACCACACTTTCTTAATATCCTTTTATGTACCATTGTTTCAGACATATCAGGATGAAGCGCAGTTAATCTGTCCTTCTGTTTAAGAAACCAAGACATGGGCTTGTCCCTCTCAATATTAAAAATGGCTTCTTCAAAAGAATTTTCCATTCTAAATCTCCAGGAATCATTAGCCTATTTGGAAATAATTTGTTCTTTCCACCAAGGCCAAGAGTGTCCACCATGGTCTTGTCTCATTTTGTAATACCATTTCTTTGCTGATCTGGTAAATAATGAGTGTAATCTGGTACTTATGTATTCATCTGGTATGTTAAAGTCTTCTTTGAACATATCCATTGTTTTCATAAATTCCATATGATTATATTCTCCTTCACCATTGAAGGTTGGCCATTCCTCTAATTTTGGAGTGTCTTTGAAATTGCAAGCAGTTTCCACCTCATTACTTGAAATGGTATGATGTAAATCATTAAGCACATTTATGTCAAGAATTGGTGTGGATTGTCTTGGCAATTCATTTTTGAGTGATATATTATTAATACTTGATTGAATGTCTTCTTTCAATTAAAGTCATGCTTTATCACTTTTTTCCAATTGTTCCTGGAAAAGAGCTGCATTGTGACCAGGGGAATTTTCCAAGTTTTGAACTTGTAATTTCAATTCTCTTAACTGTCCAGTTATAAAATAAATTGAATTGTCATCTGGTTGATTGAGCAAAGTAACTTTAGACTCAATTCTTGCACAAATCTGCGTCAAAGACACAATATTGTCTTTATTAACATTTTCAAGGCCAATAATGGTCTTTTGTTGTTCTTTCACTTGTAATATCTCATTACCCAACTTTTTTTGGATATACTCAAATTTTTTAAACTTTGTTATAATTTCTTTATTACAAGATTCAAATTGAGTTACAGGTTTAACAAGATCTATTTCTTTGGGAAAGTTTGGCTCAATCTTTCCTCCTCCTTGTTTTTAAATTCCATCAGAGTTCTTGCCATGTTGAACACATTGTCCATGGCTGTCTTTTCTTTGTTTGGGATTCTGTAATTCTGCGGGTAAGGCTTGTTCCATTTGGGCTTTGCCTTTCCCTTTTCCTTTGTCTTTCCCTTCTGATTGGTCTTTGGGGCTTGCTTGGGCTTGTTTGGCACTTGTTGAGACGGACTTTTGCTGGTTGATGCTTGGGGAGCTTCCACTGGGCTGTTTTCCTTTCCTTGGGCCAACTTCTTCTTCTGATCTTCTGATAACATGCTTTGGTTTTTCAACCAAGCTTTTATCTGTTGGACTTGTCCTTTCCAAGACATTGGTGTCCAACCCTTCAGAAGATCCTCTGTCTTTTCTGGCCCCATGAATTTCTTCACCTGAAGATAAGAGTTCATGGTGCCTATCCAAAGACTTGGGAGAAGTTCCCATTCTTGCTGTTTGGCGGCCATAAACCAGTTCTTGTACTGAGACTGGTAAATCTCCACTGCTGCCTGTTGGAAATGATTCAGGTCTAACAGCAATAGCAGTTATGTCAGCTTCTGGACTCTCAATAAGAGGTTCAAAGGTGCTGGCTAACCTTTGGGAACTGGTGGAAGTTCTGGCATCCTCCATTTGTGCCTCTCCTATGGGCTGACATCCTTGTCTTTTGGATTTGTGACTGGAATGTCCTGGTCCAGATCCATTTGATTGGATGGAGTAGTTACTTCCACTTCTAGTAGGAGTCATTGCACGTCAATTTTAAGAAAAAATAGACTAATAGTGGATTGAATTCACCTGCTGGACCTTTCAAGGGTTCTTTGGTTATTAAACCCCTTGGTGCTGGGCTGGTTTGAATTTCAATACTAGACTCTGAGGCTTGAGAGTCTGAAGAGCTGTCTCTAATTGATGACACTAGAGAAAAATAAAAATATAAGTTATTTTATCAAACAATAAAAATAACTTATAAACTCAACTTATTGAATAAAGTTGTTTTAGTGTAATTTATGGCAAATTACATCAAAAATAAAGAAAAATATCTGAGATAAAAGAAAAATGTTTTTAGTAAAGATTTTTAATTTTTTAATTTTTTATTTTCTTTAAAGAAATAACAATTATGCAATTAGCAAGTTTATTAATCAAAATTGTATTATTATTCACTTTATACTAGAATAACTCAAAGAATAAATTTCAAGTCTGTGATGTGAAAAAGCCACTAGTTAGACAAAAGAAATTTATTCCAAGTCACTCAATAGTATATTTTTTCAAACAATATTCTTAAGAAAAAATAACTTTATTAATATTATAAAGATTATTTATAAGGGATAAGTCCCAAAAGAGCCAATATTAAGATAAATATGGCAATTTTACGTCAAAAAACAGTAAAATAAGGTCTAGAATATGATTTATGTCCCAAAAATCGGTTAAAGTCATGGCCAGGCCCCCAAATGTAAGGTTTGCCTATGAAACTCTTGATAATAGTAACAAAATCAAGAGTACTATGACTGTCCTCAGTAGAAATATATAATATAACAAAATATTATAACCACAAATTTAAATATAATTATTAAAAAATAATTATATAAAAACATACATTTAATTATTATTATAAAAATATAATAATAATAATAATAAATAATTATAATAAATTATAATTATTCTATTATTGTTATAGTCACTGACAGTTATGGCAATAAGAAGTGTAAAGCTCTTAATGAGACAATTACAGGTGGAAAATATGAATATTAACCACTTATAAGTAAGATAAATATTATTTATAAAAGAATTAAGCACACACTGTGCAGAAATAATTCTTATAGAATAAAAATTCTATATAAAAAAAACTAATACTAGATAAAAAAGATATAGAACTTTAGAGAAAACTTACTTATAATATTTATTTAATACAACAAGTCAAACAACCACAGTTATTATATTAAATAATAATTATAAGTTGAAAACACGCCAAAAATCAATAATTTTAAAGATAAAACAACTTTTCATAATAAAAATTAATATTAAAGAGTTTTTAAGAGGAATTTGTGGATTTTAAAAGATATTTAAGATGATTTAATTTTATATAATAAAATATATTATTGGTGATTACAACAATAATCTAAATTATATGATTTCAATTCTTTAATTTTAATTAATAAAGAATAAAATAACTTAAGAATTACTTTAATAATAAGATTTTATATTTAATAAAACTTTACCTGTTTAAATTTCTAATATGATTGGATTGATAATGAATGATGGACAAAAACAGTGATGAAAAGACTCTTTTTATGTCTTCAGAGCAGCTCTCATGATCCATAATGGATATAGAGGGCGTGCTCAGGTCAAAACTGAAAAACCATGCTTAAAAATAAAGTTCTTAACTTAAGGTAACTTAATTTCAATTCCAATTCAAAGCTAACAGGGTTATTCTTAACTCCATGTAACTTTAATCCTCATTTAAACTAATTATTTTAAGTTTTTAATATAAATAATCTTATTTATATTAGAGTTCATCACATGAACAACTTAAAAATAGAGTTTCAAGCAGAAATCTCTTAAACTCAATTTTGAATCAATTTTTAAAGAAATTATAATTTTCTTTGAGCTTTAATTAAAAGAGTAAATTTCCAGGCTAATTACCCAGGAAATTCCTTTATAAAACATACTTAAAATTTATTTCATATGTAGATAATATCAAATTGTAAGCTGTGTGAAAATTTCGAGCAAATCCATTAAGAATTGGATTTTTAATGAATTTTTGAAGTTATTGCTGTTTTCCACGTAAAATAGCAATACACACCAAACCTTAAGTTTTGATAAGGTTTTAATGCTTGTAACCTTAAAGTTTTAAGCTTAATTAAGCTTTGACAGTTCTTAAAACCTTGAGTTCAAGCCTGCATATTGGGATTTACCCTCTGGCAGCTTGAAATTCCTGTCTAATTTGGGATAAAACCAGTTTAAACTTTAAAGTTGGATCAAGGTCTAATCTTAAAGTTTAAATAAGGTTAAAAATCCTCAAATACAGGTGGACAACCTTAATTGAATCCTTGAAGATCCAAAAAGCTGGGTACCCCAGCTCTATTTGGTCTTTTTCCTTTGTCCCACCTTTTTGTGTGGATTTTGCCCTTTTATTTATTTAAAGCCATACTATGGCCTTAAACCCTTTTAAATTGAGCTCACGCAGGATTTACATTCTGTATGGAAAATCCTTAGCCAATTCAGTAAATATACACCACACCTCAATTTTAACTAAAATTTTGGTAAGTTTGCATAAACCTTATGCAACTTTAAATTTAAGCTTATATAAGCTTAAATTTAACAATTTTAAAAAAATGTTAAAAAAGTTACATTAGTACTGTGAGACTCTTTAATCTTCTAATAACATAAGAAATAAGTTTTTTTGGGTATAACACCTTATGGATGTACCCTAGATTATTTTTGGTGTAGAATCCAAAAATGACATAATATTTATAACTTTGTTCATTCAAAAAAAAGCTATACTTATTTTTTGTGATTTTTTATTTTAAATTCAATTAAAAAGTCTGTTGAAGACAGTTTTAACTGTGTATAAAGTTATTTGTGGCATTATGGGTATGTTATACATACCTCACAGGCTCACAGTTATTATAGTTTAGTGTAGACACTAGCACCTGGTCCCCTTCCTTAGAGTCAGGTTCCATGTGTTTCTTGTCCCACCTCTGCTTATTATATTCTTTTTCCTTAGCTATGCATTTGGCAGCTGTGTCACAAGCCCTCTTCCACATGTCACATAGGTCCTTGGCTGTGGGGTGGATGGTCAGAAGATTCTTCTTCAAGTGATCCACTGGCAACAGGGAATTCCACCCTTTCTCTACCAGTGCAGGTGTTTTTCCTGTGGTATAGTTCTGACTTGTATTATAAGCCAGTTGAGCAGCTGGTAGAAGGGTAACCCAGTCATGGGTGTATCCCTCATGGTCCTTGTACTCCATGCCATAGGCACAGAACCTTCTAAGGATTTCCTCCATTGTCTGGATCATCCTTTCAGCTAGGCCATCTGTTTTTGAATGGTAAGCTGTGGAAAATGCAAGCTTGGTGCCAAGCATGTCATACAAGTTGGTCCAAAACTCAGATGTGAATTTTGGGTCCCTATCACTAATGATGATTTTAGGGACTCCACAGGTAGATATGATGTTATTCCAGAAAAAAGGAGCAGTGTCCATGGCTGTGTCCTCTTTGTGGCATGGTAGACACCTAATGCTCTCGCTGAACCTATCAACTATGATTAAGCAGGCATTATAGTTTTCTTTGCCCCCTGGGACAAGTCCTGTGACCCAGTCCATATTGATTGTTTCCCATGGGTGTTTGGGTTCCTCTATATGTTGAAGTAACGCATACTTCTTCCTATGTTTCCTATTTGCCTTTTGGCATATTTCACAAGTGTTGATGTATTCACTCAACTCTTGTTCCCACTTGGGCCACCAAGCTGTGCTTGCTACCCTCTCTTTGGTCCTGTCCTCACTCATGTGTCCCATATAGGGGCAGTGATGGCATTCCTTCAGGATCAGGGAGATGTGGTCTCTGTCTACCACTGTGAGTGCACTTGTGTGCTTCTCTCTGTGGTAAAGCAGGCCATCTACAACAAAGAACTTGTTATCCTTATAGGCCCTCAACCAGGGTTCTTCCAGCTGGTATTCCAGTTCTGGACTCCTGTATCTTTGTTGAAGGAGTTGTAGTAATATTCCACACTGTTTTTGTTTGGCATAATACTTCAGTACTGCACTGAAAAATACATTGTGCAGTTCTGAGGAGCTTATTCCCAGCATGGGAGCTTCTGTTCCTTCTGAATCAGTGTTTCCACTGTCAAGGGTACCACTTCCTGGTGCCCATTCAGAGAATCTAAAGCTCTTCCTCCTATCTATTTCCATGAAATGGATAGGGATCTTGGCTGCAGCTTCAGGGTCATAAGCTGGATTGCTCCTGACATTATCCAGTGGACATCTGCATTGGTATGACTTTTACCTTCTTTTTATATGATGGTCATATTCCCTCTATACTCCTGGATGGCTATTTGCCATCTCAGAATGTGTCTATTTGTAGTCTTCATGTTCAGTAAAGACTTCAAGGCTGTGCAGTCTGTGTAGACTTCAAATACCGCACCCTCCAGATAATAATGCAGTTTTTCCAGAGCCCAGACTAGGCATAGACATTCAGTCTGGGTGGCCCCATACCTGGCTTCTGAAACTTTCAGTTGCCTAGAGATGTAACATATTACTCCCTCTCTTGGTTCACCATCTACAATTTGGCTTTAGTGAAGGGCTGCTCCTAAGCCTTGGCTACATGCTGCATCTATGTATAGCTTGAATAGTGGCTCAAAGTCAGTAAAGATGAGCACAGGTGCATTTGTGAGTTCATATTTGATCCTCTCATATGCATCTTTCCTTTCCTTGTTAATTTCAAAAACTACATCTTTTGAACATAACTTGTATAAACTACTAGTTATGTGGGCAAAATTCTTGATGTGGTTTCTATAGTAGCTAGCAAGCCCAAGGAAAGATTGCATCTCTTTGATACTCCTTGGTACTGGCTTTTGAAGTACTGCTGCTACTTTATTCTGGTCAATTGCCAGACTAAGACCTGAGACTTTATGTCCCAGAGCTAGTAGTTCTTGTTGGCCAAAATTACCCTTTTTCAGTGAAATTTTCAGATTGATGGGTGTACATTACCTTAGCACTCTTTCTATGTATTGTACATGTTCTTCCCATGTCTCTGAGTATATAATGATATCATCAATATATATAACCATCCATCCTTCCAATATTTCTTCTTGAAATATTGTGTCCATCATCCTTTGGAAGTGGGCTGGTGCATTTTTGATGCCAAATGGCATCCTGGTATACTCATATATGCCCATATGGCATATTATTCTGAGCAATTTCATGGAGTTTGGTTTAACTCAATTTTGGTGGAAGCCTTTCATACAATCCATTTTTGTTATTTATTTGTCTTTTGCCAGTTTATCCAAGGCATGAGGTATCCTAGGTATAGGGTACCTGTCTGCTTTTGTGTAGTTGTTCAGAGCTCTGAAATCTCCACACAGTCTAGAATTTCCATCATGCCAGGCTATTAGGACAGGAGTGGTTATTTCCACTATTTCATTGTGTCCAATCTTTCTGATTACATCCATGTCAAGGAGTTCATTGATATGTTTTTCAATTTCTTTCCTGGTTTCCAGACTTTCTGGATAAGGAGGTCTCCTGATCATGGGTGGATAAGTTCTTTCCACATCCAGATATAGCTCTATATCATGGCCTTTGATCTTGCCTAGTGGTTCTTCACCAATGGCAAATGCTGGTCTGTTCTTCCTCAGCATCTTCAGTAAACTTAGTTTTTGTTTACTGGTGAGGGTAGTGCTAAACTGGCCCTCTCTGAATTCATTCAGTAGCTCCTACAGTGGATCATGGGTAGATATTTGGTATATATCAAGTGAAAATTACTTCTCCTTGTTGGTACCAATGGTAATGTTCCTGTTTTTACTATTGTAAATATCTATACCATACATCCTTTGGTAATCTGTTCCTAGTAAGAAGCCTTGGATGTAGGCATCATCAAGCACTACAAACTCTGGGTTGAGTCTGATATTACCCTTCCTGTGGGGTATAATTATCTCTTTGATAATTGTCCCAATGGAAGTCATCTTCCCTGATGCACTTTTAAAGTTCTTTGCCTTGGTGGGCAAGAGCTGTTTTTCCAAATTCAGGAAGTGGTTATCCAGATAATTTCTGGCCACTATGGAGCAGTGTGCCCCACTATCAATGATAATTGGATGTTGAGAATTGTCAATACAGACAGTCACCTTTGTGGATGTTCCATGTATATATGCCGTCCCTTTGGTTGGTGTCACCAGGAATGTTTGTGCATCTTGTGTATGTTTGCACAAGCTTTTGTTTGCAGTGTCCTGTGGCGTCCCTACTTCCAACTGTATGTCCTTAATTTCTAGTGGGGTTTCCTCTTGGTATTCCACTAGAAATTCTTCTCTTGGGTCTTGGTCATCATCAGATGGCTCTCTGATGGCATCACCCATGGAGTCTGAGTCAGAATCCTCTGTTGAGGACTTCTCCTCTGGGACTTTCTCAATGGCATAGATTTCTTTCTTTGCCTTTGGACAGTTGTTGGGATAGTGGTCTTTTGAACCACAATTGTGACAAGAATTCCTTTTCTTTGCCACTTCTGCCACCCTTTCTTTGGGTTTGTCTTTAAACTCTACCCTGAAAGGTTGTTTCTCTTTGAAACCACTGCTCTTATATGGTGTGAATTTCCCTATATTAGTTCTTTTCCTTATGTCTTGTAAGGTATTAGCAATGTCATCCAGAGTTCAATTTTGGTTGCATCTGCATTTTACTGCATGCTCTAGTTCTCCTGGAAGTTGTGTCAGAAGCTTGTGAGTCCTCATTTGGATGTTCATCTGAGGATCAATGGCTTTAAGTCTTTTAGACTGTCTAAGACACCACTCATATGGATCTTTGTCCACAGAGTATTTTTCATTGTCAAATGAAATGGGCTTTTGCCATATCCAAGTACCATTACTGTACTTTTGGATTATTTGACTCTTCCACCATGGATTTCTTTCATTTCTGTGTACCATATACTAGCATGACCTTTGAATGCTGTATTTAGTCTAGCAGTAATCCAGTAATCTGGTATGCTTGGTACATCAATAAAGAGTCCATCAATATAATCTATGAGTTCTATATGATCATATTCTCCTGTTCCAGGGAATTTGGGCCAGCTTGGGGAGTCAGGAAGTGGTTTCAAGGCTTCCTTCTGTGAATAAGACATATTATCTCCATCCTGGTATTTTTATGGAGATCTTGCCTTATCAATCAACATGGAATCTGGTTTGATGTCATCTTTGTGATATAGATTATCCATAACATGGCCTTGTGATTGGGGCTTCATGCTATGGTAGACATTAAGCAGTTTGTTTATGTCTTGATCCAGACAATCCCTGTCCCTTTTGCTGTGGTGTTGTTCTTCAAAGACTATATTCAGTCTTTTGTTGGTTTCTTCAGAGGCTTTGCTCAATTGAGCATGTCCTTCTTGAAGAGTTTTAACAATTTTATCCATGGAGGCTTTTAATCTTTTCATCCTCTCATGGCTTTCTTCAAGTTCTGCAAACTGCTTTTGAGTTTGGTCAGCATATTGGGACATTTGTAACCACAGTGCATCACTGTTTAAGTTACTCTCAGGTGTGACAAAATTATGTTCAATCTTAGTAGGGGTAATATTTCTATTAATGGGACTACTGATTCTAGAGTTATTTACAGCTACTTCTGGCTCTTGTGCACTTCTTTCACCAAATCCAACAGCTTCTGGATCATGGGGTCTGACTCTCTCTTCCTCTGGTTGAAGGAGGTCTTGTTTTTGCCCTTGTTTCCTTGTCTTCACCTGGAAACTTCCTGGAATTGTGAAGAATGGTGACTCTTGGCCACTGATCTGCTGGATTATGAATGGTGTGAAGCCACTGGAGAGCTGATTTGGCCTGCTCCTTGTGAGCCTGAATTAATCTGAGTATGCCCTGTCTGGGTCAGCTGTTCTTCTATAGCTTGGATAGTGGCTTGATTCTCCCTTATCCTGGTTGCCCTTGCCTCCAGCAGTCTGAACTGCCTGGTAGGATTCCAACCTTTGGTGATTACCATAAGGTCCTTGAAGTCTATCTCTTAGAGACAGATCTTCTGGAAACTTGCTCCAAGTTCTACCCAGTGAGATGCCAGGTTGAACCTCTTGTTGTCCATGCTCCATTGAAAATAAATCCTTGAGGAGTGGGTGGAGCTGAAGAACTTGATCCATGTCTTTCCAGTCCTCCAGTTTGAGGTTCCTGTTGAAATGGAGTGTGAATGGAAAGGTTGATATTAGCTCCCTCATTTTTTTGCCATCCACCACTGTGTCCAAGGTGTCCTCTTACAGGTCTTCTGGTTCTGGAAAATCCTTCTCTGTCCTCTGGTTGGTTCCTTTGGGAGCCAAGGTCTCTGAGGTATACAGGTGACATGTGAGTGTTTGCAATCAGTCAAAAACTTTAGGTTCTTAGGGTATTTACCTTTGAATGTGCCTTGTACAAATTTTTTGTCTGCTGATTTGGGCAATTTACCTTTAAAGGTTACAAATGGGTTAATTATTGTAATTTTCCCTGTACAAGCTGTTAAGCTTGGTTTACCTTGTATTGAAGCAGTATTTTTTTGTTTTCTACTCTTCTGGGTGGCAATAGGTGTCCACTTCTTTGCTGTAATCAGGCCTTCACTGTGCCTCTTTCCTTTGCCCTTGTTTTTCTCTGGTTCTGAGGGTGTCACTGGTATGTAGGCCTGTGACTGGGTCTCAAGTGGTATGAAGTTATCTTCCACTGAATCAAACAGGAAAAGAGGACTTAATGTCAGTTAAGACTTCTTAAAATGCTGTTTGCACGCCTAAGAACGGCCTCTGGGCTTGTATATTACTGCAATATGCCCTTGTATAATGTTAGTGTAATTGAATTAACAATTTCACGTCAGAAATACAGCTTACAGATATTTGGTATACTGTTTGTATACCAATATCTCACAGAATAACTTGTAATTAGCAAGTATAAACTGATAAAAGTGGTATGTAAGAGGGTAATTGAATTAACAATATGCACAACCACGCCTCAACTGTTGGCTTTAGAGTAAGAGGTGTCTTCATTTGATTAAAAAAAGACTGTATTAGTGTCTTAAAGTGTTTTTATATGTAAAACATGCCAAAAATAAAGGTCCTGTGGTTATTAGCCACATGACAGGTACTCTTATGATATGAGTATAAAATGGTGTGTAAACCAATTAATCCAGAAAAAGATATGATATATATGTATTTTTGAGAAACAATACACCTAAAAACATAAAACAAAATGTCAGAAATAGAGAAAATAAGTGAAAAAACTCACTCTTAAGGTCCAAAAAGGGTTAAAACACGGCCAGGCCCCCAAAATGTCAGGTTGAGTCTATGTAGAAGTAGTAATTAGGCTATTTACAATGTTAACTGTGACTGTGACATGTGATAAATGATTTTAAATAAAGGTATTGATAGAAAATAATGATTTTATAATAAAGTTTAAAGGGCTTTACTATTTTGAAATAGTGGTGGTGAGCGCTGTTGAAAGCCCTGGGTGCAGCTTTACCTGTTGGATGACAATAATTAACATTATAACTATACCTGGTTATTTTCCAATATTATAACTGTTTTTGACAGTTTTATTACATAGGAATTTAAGAGCAGGATGCGGAAAGCTTTTCTGGCTGTGAAAAGCCCTCCTTTTATCCTGAAATGGGGTGGAAAGGCTGCTAGACCTTTCCACATAGAGGAAGTGAAGATTTTTTCACTCTCTGAGACAGGATTGTGGTTTTCAAAAGGCCTGTATAGCCTGTATTGGGCTCAGATGTGGTTTTGGAACCACATCTGGGCAGCTTTCACCAATACAGGGTGAAAACTTTCATCTTCAGACCACATAGCCTTCTTCTGACATGTATGAGGTGTAGAATGCTGTACAGAAACTGTATGGTACCCCAGTATTGACTTACTTATGAGTTATTGACATATAAAAATGCTTCTTTGTCTGTTTGACACCTCATAATCATGGTTATGGGATATTATCCCATGGTAAGGCTGTATTGGCCAAACTGTGGGATTTTGACCTTAAAACAACCATAACTTTGTCAGTTCTTGAGATATCAACCTCAAAATTAGTTCATTTTGTATCCCTGAATGTGATCTACACAATGGTACCATATTTGGTATGGTTATCATTAAATATGGCAAAGTTATCCCATGTACAGGATTTTTGTACATATGCGTTTTTTAGGCAAAAAGCTGTATTGGGCTTGTTTGCCTCGGAACTTTTGTTCTAGGTGAGATATGGGGAAATGAATGGCACCATCAAATAGCCCTGATTGTGCTCTTTCCAAAAAGACCCCACTACAAGTATCTCACACTAAAACTGTAGAAGTTAGATTAGAGGTTAATATTTTATTCACCCTTATTTGGCCTGAATTTGACCATAACTTCTGTAATACTGGTGCCAGATCAGCTTAGTTGGTACCATTGGATAGCCCTGGCTTAGAGCTTCATTTTGAATACCCATTTGATGGGGTTAGGCCTCTTACTCTGTATTTCAGATGAGAGGTGAAAACTAAGGTTTATGCTCAGCAACAACTTTGAGCAGAAATAACTTTGTTATTCTTTGTCCTATGATGATGGGACTTGTATATATTTGGAAAGGGGTGTTTTTCACCTTTCTTTTGATATCTTTTGAGCTTATTTGGCTCAGTTCCATTTTTTGGTGGTATCTTGGCTATACCATTGGTTTATGGTATTTGGCTGTCATGCTTGTGCTCTGGTTTTGAGTCACAGGCTGACAATCTGGGGGTATTTTTTCCCTAGTCAATTAATAGATTGGATTTATTTTTATTGTTGTTTTCCTTCTCATTATTGGAAGTAACCACTTATATTAATAAGTCAGCCATTTGCACCTTTGTCTTTTCCTGTCAGTGGATATTGGTGCTCATATCCTTTAATAATTCCATTTTTCTTTCTGGAAGATTGAAACAGTGAATTGAGGATTCATTTGGTTGGCTCCTTGGCCTTTGTCCTCTGGCTTCCTTTCTTTCCTTATCTTTGGCATATTTTTCCTTACTCTTATTTTTCCTTGGAATAAATATAATCTTTCAATTATTTCTTTCTCCCATTGGAGCCCTCCAAATGATTTCTTGATTCCTAAGTTTCAGGACACTCTTTTTTTCCCCAAGACCTCTTGTGACATTTTTATTGATATATAAAATATTTTCAAAAAAAACAAATACTAACTCAAATTTTTAATTAAACCCATTTTTTCTCTTTTGATTAATAAATATTATTTTTTGAATGAAAGAAAAAATGTACTTTGAAATGAAAACAAAAAAAACATAAAAAGTAAAAAAAGGAAATAAAAGAAAAAAGAAGTTTAAATCAATATATATATATATATATATATGTGTTGAAAAAAAATGAAATGAATTTAATTAAATTTTTGTTGAATATTATTTTGATTATTAATTTGAATTTTTGGTAAAATCACATAATAATTTAGTAGAAAAAGATAGGTGTTTAGATGTTTTTACCAATTTATGGTAAAAACACTCAAGTTACCTCTGTTGTACCAAAAACTCTTCAAGCCAATTTTTTTAGGAATTTTTGATTTTTTTCTTGGCCATATTTTTTTATTTGTGGTATTTGAATTTCCCCAAACTTTTTCATATTTTTTTTGCCAAATTTCTGCTAACTGTCCAATTTTTCAAAATCACCCAATTTTTTTCAAAAATTAATTAAAAAGCTTCCCACTTCTAGATATTCCTCTTTTTGTTTTTGAAAATGAAGGGTTATCTTGAGAATTAAAAGCCAGAATCCCATTCCTTTGGCAATTTTTTTGGGTTGAAAAAGTGTAGGCCCAGGAGATATTTTTTTCATTTTATTTTTCATGCTTGGGATATGACTGTTTTTAAATGAAAGTGTCATTTTTTATAAATAAATCTTATTTAAGGGTAATTTAAGCAATGAATATCATCAAAAAACCCATAAATGACATTTACAATGGGAAAACCCCATTTTTGAGGAGTTTTTACACATTTTTTTGTTTTTTTTATTGAAAAGGGACCCTGGGAATCCCTTAGGTGTTTATACTAATTCTAACATTTCTCTTATGTTCTTTTACCACAACTCTCAATTTAATTCAAAAAAACTGTTTATCATTGTAAATTTCAAAAAGAAATATTATTATCATGATTTAAATCAATTATAAATTTAGAAAATAATTTCAGGTAATAATATATATTTCTTTTTTACATTTCTTTTTTAAGAAAAATAATTCAATTTTTACATCATCATTATTTAAAAAAAATAAAAACAAATAGTTTTTGTGAGCCTTAGAGGTATCTTCATATACCCAAAAGACCACAAATAACAAGATAAGATATAAATATAAATAAAGTAAATTTATTTATATTATCAAAATAAAAGTGAAGATATAAATACAGATTTATATACAAAAATGAAACTTTAATTATAATTTAAAATAAAAATTACATTAAATTTTAAAATTGTGAAAATGCATTTTTACTTGAAAAAATTAAGTAAAAATGAATTTTTAATAAAAGCAATGAAATTGAAATATTTTTGGTAAAAATTTACATAAAATATATTGTAACTTTTTATCCAATAAATAAACTTGAGAAAATTACTTCACCATTGCATTCCTCATAAAAAAATAAGGTGGGGTCACCTCTGGGTAAAATTTCTGTAGCTCAACTCTAAATAAGCTTAAATTAAGTTTTAGTATTTTCTGTACAAAAGTTAAAAATCCTCAAAGCCTTAATTTAATTCGCACCATATGTGGGGTTAACCATCAATTTTTGTGTTAAAATTGAGGTGTTGTGTGTAGTTTAGAAGCTATAAGGAATTGGAGTATTTTCAATTGAAATGTCAAAATGTGCGTGTGTATTACATAAGTGAGCTGTAGTTTACATATAAGGTATCAATTATTACAGTTGTGTACTGTAAAACTCAATTGAATTGTATGTGTAAATTACAAGTGTATTACATAGGAATTAAAGAGAAAATAAATTGGAAAGATTAATTCTGGGGGGGAACCAGACCCCAAAAATCCTTGCTGAAAGGCATGGGATGTCAAAATCCACACAAAGGTTTATCACTTTTGGCCTGGAATTGAGTCACAGGGTCTGTGACTCAATTGATGATGAGGTTTTGATACCAACCAGGGCAGTTTTAACTGTTGCCAAGAGGTTAAAACTACCCTTAAGCTATAGCAATCCTAGTAAAAACAGTTTTAACTGGTTTCTATGACTCTTACACACATTCTGATGTGTTTTGAAGGCTCTAGACCAGGTATTACTATAGTAATGGCTGATTTAAGGGTCTAAAATGGCTAAAACAAGCCTTTTTTGGTCTAAACCAGGGTTCAATGATACCATAATTGGCTTTTCTGTTGTCAAAGTGCTTTCCACGACTGAAAAGAGTAAATCTTACCTTTGGAGTAAGAAAATTGATGGCTATAAAGTATGTCTTCTTTGCCCCACTTTTCTCTGCATGTTAGAATCTTTTCCTGTTATAATTAGTTTAAACACTGTTAAGCCAATCAATACAAGATTCCAACCACCATTTTTATATCATTTTAAACCTTTTAACCACATGAAAAATCATTATAATCATTTTTTGTAACTCTTATAATCATTTTTACCCCTTGAGCCACCCCATGAGTGAATTAAAGCATCTTTCATCACTGTTAACTTTGTCACTTTGTTTCCAAATTTACTCTGGTCACTTTTGGGCGTGTTTTCTCTTTGAATACCTTTTTAAAAACTTTGTTCTTCATTTAATTTCTTGCAGTTCTTTTCTCAATCAATTCCAATTGAAATTGCTCTTGAAGAAATTTTGTTTGTAGCCTTAAATAGCTCTTGTAAAGTATTTTTGGTTAATTTTTTATTGTTGTTAAAACAATAAATCTTTATAATATTATTGTTTTATACTTATAAAGTTAATAACAATAAAATTGGCGTGTTTTCTCTTCAAAATACTACTTCATACTATTTTTTAATTATTTTTTTACCTTATACAAATTTTGAGGACAGGAAAAGTACTTCATTTTTTATTAAACTTTAATATCCACACTTTACATTTGGGGGCCCAGCCATGATATTTTAGCTGTGACATAATTTTTTACTCTTTTTAAATCTTTTTCTTATATTGAAAAATTTAAAAACATATAAAAAATACTTACAATTCAAAAAAATCCATAAAAAATATTTTTTTTCATATTATAAGTGAGGCTTTATTTTTTCATTTCTCTCTTGAAAAAATCTTTTTTTTACTTAATCAATTGGCTTTTTCATTAATTTTAGTGTCTGAAAACAGGGTAAGACAAGAAAATATTGAAAAAGACGCAAAAGTAACAAGCATTATTCCTGCAAGTACTGTGAATTCTGACCATAATAGTACAATTATTATAACTCAAAATAATCAACCTGAACAAATTTCTTCTGCATTAATTAACTTGGATATAAGTAATATCCTTCAAAAGGCAAAGAATTTTGCCAATAGTCAGCTTTTTGATGTAAAAATACTATTTTTAAGCCTTTTAATCATAAAATATGCCTTCAACCAGATCATGAGCCAGCTATAACCCCTCAAGAAGCTCCCAAAAAGGTCATAGATGTGCTTATGGCAGAAGCCAATCAGTTACAGAAGGACAAGGGTTGGTTGATGACCTCCAAATTAATAAATTATGTCATTCTGAAGCTGATAATACTATTTCACCTTCAAACAGAGCTGACACTGCCACAAGAAGCCTCAGTGGACATATACAAATCCAGCCAGAAGGCTTACAACAATGCATTGCAGCACAAAGAGTACCAGATACTTGCAGATCTGTGGGAAAACTTCATGAATTCCTACCTGACTGTGAGAAGATTCCTGGCCATCCCAACACTTGCAAGTTACTCAATGGATGGCATCCATTGATGGAAAAGAAGAACATCATGTTTTCAACAGCATAATGGAGGAAAAACAACCCTCCACCACCAAAGCAAGTGCCAAAAACAGCCCCAGTAGCCAGCAGCAGCTATTCCAATGTGAAAGAGCAGCCACAAGCTCAAAACAAGGGAAAAGGCAAGGCACCAGCCACAAAACCTTACAGCCAGGGCTACAGAATCCCAAAAATTGAGCAGGATGCCATGGAAAATGTATTTCAGATGGCCAGAACAATGATGGAATTACAGAAAAAGGAGGAAGCCAGATTAAAATATCAGAAATGATTTTTGACATTTTTGATTCTATCCCAGAGTTGTATGAAGCTATAAATGACGTAAAAACTAATGTTTCTGATAAAAGTTCATCCATTTGTAACAATATTAAAACAAACAACTTAATTCTGAGCCAAATAAATATGACACTTATGTGTTTTGAAAACATTTTAATAGCAATTAAAACTTCCAATGATGACAATTCATTTGGAAATAAATTAAATGAACAATCTGCCATTATTAAAGAATTAACAGAAAAATATTCTAAATTCAATATTGATGACATAATTGACACAAGAATAGAACAAGCCATAATTACTATGAAAGAGGAGAATAAAAATGTTCTTGAGAATATTTCAAAATAATTTACTGAAGTAAAGACATATACAATTGCCTTGAAAAAAGTGTTTTGAAACCTCGCAAGAGGAAATATCAAAATTAACAATGAAGTTGAATCAGATCACTTCTGATAATACTAGACAAACAGAACTATGGCAAGAGTTAACACAAACAGAAGATAATCATAAAACTAATGTAATGAGTTCAATACAAATTTTACAACATGAATTCAGAAATTCCCAAAGGTGTAACAATAGTAAAATGAATGATATTGAACAATTGCTTCACACCTTACCAAGAATGTCTACACCTTTGAATCAGAATGAGGGCACAAGGATTCAAAATTCACAAGTATTTGAGGGTGAAAGCTCACAGTTAAAAAATGTATTTTCCACTTCTTTTCATAACTTAGACCAACAATGGTCCACGCACTCCTGAAAGAAGTACCAAAACTTAAAGAATGGCCTCACTTCAGTGGTGAAGGAGAATATGGCCATACGTAATTCATCAGAGGTATTGACATTATTAAAGAAGATTTTGAATTACCAGACAGATTGGTACCAGCAAGATTTAACACCTTGTTTACCAGATCAGCTCACAGATGGTATATCAAATTAAGACAAGCACATGGACACCAAAGTTGGACTTGGTGGAAAACCCAAATTATCAACAAATGGGCCAATAATGCTTGGAGGTTTTAAGTGGAAACAGCCTTTGAATCTGCCAAATTTAATTCTGATAAAGGAAAATCTTTGCCATGGTTTTTCCAAGAAAAAGACAGGTTAACATCATTGTATCCTGACATGTCAGAATTTATGATCCACAGAAAGATTCTGAGACAATGTGGAGGTGACTTAGAGCATGCTTTCAAAAGCAGGACTACTTAATAATCTCCAGCAGAAGATATTATTAATATATTAGAAGAAGTAACCACCAGAACCAGGATTGGTTCTAGTAGGGTTAATCTCAAAACAAGGTTTAATTCACCTTGGAAAGATTCTGTGGACAAATATACCAAAGAAAATTCTAAGAATTCTAATCATAAATCTGCAGATATAATCAGAAAGTTCCATATTTTCCAAAGCACCACCCACTTAGCCAATACATGTCCAAAGAGGGGGAACATAAATGAAATTGACATTTAAACAGAACCTGATGTTGAAAAAGATGATAATACAATTGAAGAAAATTCAGATGATAAGTCTTAAATATTTTCTGAATCTTCAAAAGATATATAAAATATCAGTTCCACTTTTGACATCATGAAATCTTATTCTCACTTGCCACAATTAAGCAATGGTCAACTTTATTTGTCAAAAATTCAAGATGCACAGCTTATGAAAACCAAGCCAAACAGAGGAAAAGGTTATACAGCTGGTAACTCCCATATAACAGAAGTGGTAATTGACAACAAGCACACTAAATGTTTACTTGACCCAGGAGCCTTCTGCTTTTGTGTTGGCAAATCCTTTCTTAAGACTTGTGTACCAAATTTTGAAGACCAAATGTTACCAATTGATGGCATAAAATTCAATGGTTCAAGTAATCCAATGAAAGCATTTGGAATCTTTGAGACCAATGTCATATTTCCACATATTAATGGAAATTGGAGAATCACTGTTGAATTTGTTGTTATGGAAAATTTTTATAGTACCCATTTTATATTGGGAAATGACTATTTGATAATGTATGGAATAGACTTACATAACAACAAGGACAGATACTTTACTATTGGAGACAATAACTGTCAAAAGTTTTCCTTTTTACCATTTAAAAGAAAAATTACAGTAAGTAAAGTAGCACCAGTCAACTTAGAATTGGAAAGATTCAAATCTGAACAGTTAAATGAAGCTGAAATAAGCCTTCATCCGACCGATAGTCAGGAAAATGAACTTTCTTCCCTTTTATATGACCACAGAGAAGCATTTGCATCAGACAAAGAACCTTTGGGGGAAATTATTGGTCATGAAGTTGACATCATCCTTAATATTGAGAGACCCTATCTACCACTCTTAAGAAGGCCTGCATATCCAGCAAGTCCTAAATCAAGAGAAGCTCTGGAAATCCATATTAAAGAACTTCTAGACCTTGGTGTAATAAGAAAGGTTGGCCATAATGAGGAAGTAGAAATAACTACACAAGACATAGTTGCATATAATAATGGAAAATCTAGAATGGTTGGGGACTTTAGAGCTCCGAACACTTACACTGTTCCAGACAGGTACCCAATACCAAAAATCAAAATTGCCCTTACCCAGATATCTCAAGCAGTGTATACAACCATTATTGATGCCCTTAAAGGATTTCATCATAATTTAGTGACACCGAGGTCAAGAAAATACTTGAGGATTATTGTTCATTGTGGAGTATATGAATATTTGAGTATGCGTTTTGGTATCAAGAATGCACATTCACACTTCCAAATAATGATTAATGAAATATTCCTTGAAGAACTTTCAGGAGGATTATTAATCATTTACATTGATGACATTATTGTCTGTTCCAAAACTTGGGAAGAAAATATGTACAGATTATCCAATCTGTCAACATAAAAATTTCTTTAAAGATATTCCATTTTGGATTGAAAGAACTTAAAGCACTGGGACATGTAGTATCTGGTTTATCCCTTGGAATTAACAAAAACAAGGTTGCGGCAGTATTTCTGAAACCCATGCCTCAGAACAAGAAGGAAATTCAGTCATTTTTGGGGTTTGCAGGATACTACAGGCAACATATTAAAGATTTTTCATCCATAGCAAGACCTCTTTATAAATTATGTGACAAAGACACAATATTTGAAATGACTGTTGACAGAGTCAAGTCCTTTGAATCTTTGAGACAAGCCTTGACCACATCTCCATTCTTACTGATGCCAGACTTTAAGCTGCCTTTTAATCTTTATATTGATGGATCAGGAGATGGGCTTGGTGCTGCACTTCATCAAGTCCAGATTATCAATGATAAACCTGTGGAAGGACCCATATTCTTCATATCCATTTAAATGAAACCAACTGAATCCAGATATGGAGCCAGTCAAATGGAATTCTTATGCCTTGTCTGGGCCTTGGAGAAGTTAAATTAATTTCTGGAAGGATGTGTTTTTGAAGTAATAACAAATTGTACTGCTGTTAAGTCACTTTTAAGCATAAATACTCTTAACAGGCATATGCTCAGATGGCAAATAGCCATCAAAGAGTATAGGGGCAATAAGACCATTGTTCATAAAAATGGGAAAATTCATAAAAATGCAGATGGACTGAGCAGATGTCCATTACCAAATAATATTGATAATCCTGCTTATGTTCCAGAGGAAGCTTCCCCACAAATCCCCATAGAAGGAATCAGTTTTACAGACCTGAACACCACTTTCTATGAGGAGGTAAGAAACCGTTATACTCAGGATGAAAATTGTAGCATTTTATGCCAATTACTTACTAAGTACTGTAAAGACAATTCTTTGATACATGCCTTAGATGATATATGGAGAAAATCATATGATGAAGGAAGATTCCACTTATTGGATGGTATAATTTACCACAGAACTAAGCATAAATGTGTCATGAAAGTTGTTGACAGGTCCTTAATCAATCTTGTACTTAAAGAATGCCATTACAGCCCTTTCTCAGGACATCTGTCTGAAGACAGAACAAGAGAAAAAGTAAAATCCTGCATATGGTTTCCAATGTGGCAGAAAGATGTTTCAGATTATTGCAAAACCTGTGACAGATGTCAAAAAGCAAATAAATCCACTGGCAAAAGACTTGGAAATATGATCAAGATCCAAGAACCCAGCAGACCTTGAAAAATTGTCCATATGGATTGGGTAACTGGCCTGCCACCAGGGGGTGACAGAAGTTCTAATGCTTTCCTAGTGATTGTTGACAGATTTAGTAAGACTCCAATCTTTCTACCATTTCACAAGGATGATACAGCCATGGATACAGCTCTTCTGATATGAAATAGAGTAATATCATGGACTGGCATATTCATAAACATCATTAGTGACAGAGATCCCAAATTCACCTCAGCCCTATGGACAAATCTTCACCAACTATTTGGGACAAAATTATCCTTCTCTACAGCCTACCACCCACAAACTAATGATCTGGCTGAAAGGATGATCCAAACCTTAGAAGATATGGTAAGAAGATTTTGTGAATATGGCCTTGAACTCAAATATTGTGATGGATTTACCCATTATTTGTTTACTCTTTTACCAGCACTAGAACTGGCATATAAGACATCCATTCATGCCAGTACCAATCAAAATCCTGCTATTCTAGAAAAAGAATGGAATCCCAAACTACCTCAAGATTCCTTGAGGAAAGAATTGATTGAAATACATCCTACAGCTTCTAGCTTCAAAGGAATGCTAGACAAAGCTAGGAAGCATGCAGTGAGGTTCATGGAATACTCTTTTGCATATGCTAAGGACAAATGGGACAAGTCACATGCCACTCCAGATTTCAAAGTGGGGGATTTAGTACTTGTATCCACCACTAACTTCAATAACATCAAAGGATGTAAAAAGCTCAAATATTCCTTTTCAGGACTGTTTTTTATTAAGGCCCTCCATGGAGAAAATTCTGTTGAAGTAGAACTATCTGAAGAACTTAGCCATAAGCATCCTACATTTCCAGTGAGATTGATAAATCTATATAAATCTAGTGATGCTGAAAAATTTCCTTTGAGGAATAAAGCTCCCCAAGTTATACCTTCTATTGAATCATCTGGTATTAAAGAGATTACCAAAGTTCTCAAAGAAAGAAATTTGAGAACCAATAAAGTAAGGGAATACCTTGTTAGGTACAGTGACCCAACATGTGAAGATGAATGGTTAGCAGAAAAGGACATACCTGAAGCTACTAAACTTCTAAGAAGGATCAGACACACCAGAAATGACAATATTACAAAGTAATGTTGTTTTTTAGGGGGGGGAATGTGAGCCTTAGAGGTATTTTCATATACCCAAAAGACCACAAATAACAAAATAACATATAAATATAAATGAAAGAAATTTCTTCATATTATCGAAAGAAAATTGAAATATAAATAAAAATTTATATACAAAATTAAAAATTTAATTATAATTTAAAATGAAAATTACATTAGATTTTAAAATTGTGAAAATGCATTTTTACTTGAAAAAATTAAGTAAAAAGGAATTTTTATTAAAATTAATGAAATTAAAATATTTTTGGTAAAATGTTACATAAAATATATCATAGCTTTTTATCCAATAAATGAACTTAAAAAAATTACTTCACCATTGCATTCCTCATAAAAAATAAGGTGGGGTCACCTTGGGGTAAAATTTCTGTAGCTCAACTCTAAATAAGCTTACATGAAGTTTTAGTATTTTCTGTAAAAAAGTTGAGAATACTCACAACCTTAATTTAATTCACACCACATATTGTGTTAACCATCAATTTTTGTGTTAAAATTGAGGTGTTGTGTGTAGTTTGGAAGTTATGAGGAATTGAAGTATTTTCAATTGAAATGTCAAAAGGTGTGTGTGTATTACATAACTGAGCTGTAATTTACATATAAGGTATCAATTATTACAGTTGTGTACTGTAAAACTCAATTGAATTGTATGTGTAAATTACAAGTGTATTACATGATGAGGAATTAAAGAAAAAATAAATTGGAAAGATTAATTCTGGGGGGGAAAGGAACTCTAGTTCCAAGGGGGATCCAGACCCCAGAAATCCTTTCTGACAGCTGTGGGATGTCAAAATTCATGCAAAAGTTCATCACTTTTGGCCTGGAATTGAGTCACAGGGTCTGTGACTCAATTGATGATGAGGTTTTGATACCTACCAGGGCAGTTTTAACTGTTACCAAGAGGGTAAAACTACCCTTAAGCTAAAAAAGTCTTAGTAAAAAAGGTTTTAACTGGTTACTATGTCTCTTACACACATTCTGATGTGTTTTGAAGGCTCTAGACCAGGTATTACTATAGTAATGGCTGATTTAAGGGTCTAAAATGGCTAAAACCAGCCCTTTTTTGATCTAAGCCAGGGTTCAATGATGCCATAATTGGTTTTTCTGTTGTAAGAGTGTTTTCCACGACTGAAAAGAGTAAATTTTACCTTTGGAGTAAGAAAATTCATGGCTAAAAAAGAATGTCTTCTTTGCCCCACTTTTCTCTGCATGTTAGAATCTTTTCCTGTTATAATTAGTTTAAACACTGTTAAACCAATCAATAAAAGATTCCAACCACACTTTTTATATCATTTCAAACCTTTTAACCACATTAAAAATCATTATAATCATTGTTTGTAACTCTTATAATCATTTTTACCCCTTGAGCCACCCCAAGAGTGAATTAAAGCATCTTTCATCACTGTTAACTTTGTCACTTTGTTTCCAAATTCACTCTGGTCACTTCTGGGTGTGTTTTATCTTTAAATACCTTTTTAAGAACTTTTTTCTTCAATTAATTGCTTTCAGCTCTTTTCTCAATTAATTTCAATTGAAATTGCTCTTGAAGAAATTTCTTTTGTAGCCTTAAAAAGCTCTTGTAGAGTATTTTTGGATAAATTTTTATTGTTGGTAAAACAATAAATCTTTATAATATTATTGTTTTCTACTTATAAAGTTAAAAAAAATGAGATTGGCCTGTTTTCTCTTAAAAGTACTATTTCATACTATTTGTTAATTATTTTTTTACCTTATACAAATTTTGAGGACAGGAAAAGTACTTGATTTTTTATCAAAGCTTCATATTCACACCTTACAGGTTTTAATTAATACTAAAAGAAAAAATTGTATCAAAAATTTAGTTTTTAATTTTAAAATTAAAATTAAATAGATATAAATTCAAAATAAAAAGTTTCATGCCTTCAATTGAGTTTTTTTAATTTCAAGGTTTGAAATCTTTAAAGTGGGTTATTCATATTTCTATAATTGTGTATGAGAATAATTTTTTTTCTAGTTTTTTATAACACCTTTTGGAGTAATTCCATATTTAGTAACAAATATACACCATGAGAAAACTGGCTAAACCTGACAGAAGGTGTTGCATTTTTGATTCGAAATGAGAGATTAATTGCATTTAGGTGATAAATACAAAAGACATGAGATTTCAAACTAGAAGTTTGAGAAGAAATTTAAGCCATATATGCAAGCCACAAAGATTCAATTCAGTTGTCTTAATATTATTTTTTGGTAATTAAGGTCAAAGTTTCATAATTAAGCAATGGATGATGAAAATAATTCTTCTCATTCCCTATTTATTTGAGTTTTTTCTTCCTCAATATCACTTACTGAACAAAAAACTTTGAATTTTTAGAGATTTTATATAGGAATTTACATAAATGTGACATTTTTAATTGAAATACTTTCTTCAACTAATATTCAGAATTCCATGGATTAATAATATAAAAAGTGTAGCTCCTTTATTTGAAATAAATTATTCATTAATGAGGCAATATTTCAAGAACTTGACAATTTTCTTAAAATATCAAAAACATTGAACAGATTCCCTACCATCAAATTGGTTTCTCTTGTTGAAATATGCATTAGGGGATACAACATATCCCTTCTTTCTGTTCTTCTATTACAGTAACTTTTTCCTCAAGATGAAAAAATATCCTCAATATCAAAGACAAAGAAATGTTTTCAGGTATTTCTTATCAAGATATATTATATATTGAGCCAGTTAAAGCATTATTTTATCCTGTGAACTGGTTTTCAAGAGTTTTTTCACCTAAATATATAATATATAAAACTTGAAATCAGGGTATATTGTTCTTTTTTGTAATTGGGTACTTTGAGTTATACAATATAAAGCTTTGAACTAATCAAAATTTCAATATTTTCTTAGAAACAATTTTTAAATAATATAATACTTATTTATTATGAAGATTTCAAATATTAGGCTTCTCATCTCTTGCAAAATGGGAATTTCCCTTTTTTCAATACCAAACTTTTATATTACTTTTTTGTATTATGGTTAAAAATAATATTAATTCTTATTTCACCATCTTTATTAGCTATATTCTTTTATTATTTGAAAAATCACATGATATTCATCATAATTCTTGATTTGGTTAGCTCTTTATTTGAGAAAATAAGGGGGAATCAAAATTAAGAAGCATATTAAATTTTCAATTCCCAAAAACATTCTATTGAATATGAAACAAATTATATCATATACTTAAAATTTTGGGGAAGGTGAAATTCATAAATAAATCTTCATTAATTATATTCTTAATATATAAAATATTTCATTGAGCTCAATTACTGTTTTATCAGTGTTTGAATTATTCTGAGTTTTTTTGAGATAATATCTAACTTTTTTTCATTAACTAAATTTTATGGAGATCTCTCCATGTGTTTATATATTAATAATTTTTATTATATCAAATATCTTGACAACTTTAACTATTCCAAATTTATTTCATTACCTTATCAATACTATAAAATTAAAATATTTAAATTATCAAATTGAATTTAGAAAATGAATTTTTTTATTTCTCGACCATAAACTTTCTTTAAAGATATGGGTCACACTTTCAAAGATTTTTACTTTAATAATGAAATTGAAGCTAGTATAAATTTTGAATATATATCAAAAAGAACCTAAAAGTACTTATTTATGAAAAATAAAAATCATTTATCCAATTATTTTTTTAATACTTCAAAGAATTTTTAGGATTAAAACATAGTTACTAGAAATCATAAGCTGTTTCATTGAATTTATTTTATTAATCTTCTGTTCAATTCTTCTGGTATGTTACTGAAGCTAAATATAATCTGATATATGTATAAAACCTCAAACAATAATAAATTAAAAGTCATGAGGTATTTATAGGATTTAGTTGATTTAACTACATATTCACCTACTCTTTGAATTCTTTTTGAATGCACTAAAAAAGATATATCCAGTTTTTTTTTTGTATTTATGTTGAGAAAAAGACTTAAACTATAATTTAAGATATTATACTAAAAATAGAAGAGACATAAATAATCTTAGTATTTTTTTTTTTTGAATTAAGCTTGAAGTTACACAATTATTAATTTCAATTAATTTCCAAGTAGATTCACAGAATTCCAAAAACACCTGTAAACTACTGAAACTAAATTATCCAAAAACTTTTCCAGGTACCCAGATTTTGTTTTTTTTCTAAATGTTTAAAAATTACCCTATCAAAAATTTTCAAAATTATAAAATTAATCCTTTCTCCTAAACTTTGATAATTTCTTGCTTTAACTATGAATTATAAATACATTGAAATTTTAAAATCATATCTTTTTTAATAATTATACCATTTGTTTAAGTCCTCTAAGATTCAATATAATAGTTCTCTCTTAACAGAATCATGAAAATAAGATAAGTCTTTTTACTAATTTTTTACTAATTAATATAAGAAATATTTGAATATATTACTAAAATATTCATTTACTTGGCTTTAATATTTTTAAATAAAAGAAAATAATGAGATTTTTAATTTTAATTATCATTAGAAAATTTAAATTAAACATTTTCTGTTATTAATTTTCTCAAATTTTGTTTTGAATTGAAATAATTTTTTATTAATTTTTTAAAAATATATATTAAAAAAGATTAAAAATTAAAAAAAAAGAAATCATTAATAAAATTCTGTTCTAATTGAAAAGTAAACTTACTAAAATCTTGGCTAAATTATTCATAATTATGTTTTTTATGTTAATTTTTGTTTAAAAAAAAAAAATATCAAAAACATTTTCCTTCCTAATAATATACAATTTTGATGTTATTTTATCTCAATATTATAGTTTTATTATTTATTATTTCTTTTCAAATTATTATATCACTTTCTGAGTTTTTTAACCATTTTTTTTTCCTTGATTTTTTTTGATTTTTTGCTACTTTTTTTGATATTTTAATTAGATTTAAAATTATTCTTTTTTTTTTTCTAGTTTTCTATTAAAACTTAAATTAGTAATCCCTGTTAGGTAAAAAAAAAATTAAATTTAAATTATAATTTATTTTGTTAAATTTTCATTCCCTTAATTACCTAAAATTTTAAAATTGTTGATAATAATCAAAAAAAAAATCTTACAATAATGATCCTTTTCATTCCTAAAATTATAAAATTTTCAAAAAAAAACAATTAAACAATTTCATTGTAATGAGCCCTTTCATTCCTTCTACTGTAACCTCATCATATTAATAAGAAAGATTTAGTATCAAGTTGAATTTTACAGTGCCTTTTACTTCTGTTTCAAAAAGAAAGAAAATTAAGGAATTTTTCTCTCTTTATAAGATAGTAATTAGACTCTTGATCAGTAATAATCTCAAAGGAATTACATACATAATGAAAAAAAAAAAAAACCAAATTTAAAAATAGAGAATTTTTTTAAGATATCCTTCTTTTTTTTGAAAAAAAAAAATCATTTCATTCAAAAAATAATAATAATAATAATAATAATAATAATAATCAAAATTTTAATTTTAATTCAAATTTAATGAAAAAAATTTATTATAAAAAAAAAAAAAAAAAATTCATAAGAAAGCTAAAAAAAAAAAAAAAAAAAAAAAGTCATAAGAAATCTAAAAAAAAAAAAAAAAAACAATTTTAATTTTTAAAATTAAAATATCTGATATCTGAAAAAAAAAAAAATTTTTTTTTTTTTGAAAAAAAAAAAAAACAACCAAACTATAATTTAAATTAAAAAATAAGATTATAAATTATTAATAAAATAAAAATAAATAAAAAAATTAAATAAAATCAAAGTTTTTTTTTTTTTTCATTTCTTTTTAATTTTTTTTTTTTTTTTTTTTTTATTATTATTTAATAAAATATTAATTTAATATTAAAAAAATTATAAATGATTATGAAAAAAAAAAAAAAAAAAAAAATTAAAAAAAAAAATTTTGTTTTTAAAAATATTTAATATAATTTATTTATATAAATTTTTTTTTTTTAAAAAATTAAAAAAAAAAAAAAAAAATTAAGAAAAATTTTAGAATAAAAAAAGAAAAATATTAAAAAAATTATTTAATTTTTTAATAAATTTGAAAAAAAAAATTTAAAATATAAAATAATTATTTAAAATTTTTTTATTTTAAACTTAATTCAAAGGATTATTTTAATTTCATTTTAATTTTAATAATTTCAAAAAAAAAAACTAATTTTTTTTTTTTTTTAAATTCAAACACTTTCTTTTTAAGTTTTTTTTTTTTTCAATTTTCTCAATGTTTATATTAAATTTTAATTTTTTTTTTTCTAAAAGTGGATTAATTTTTTTTTTTTTTTGTTTTTTCAATTATTATTCTCAAATTTAAAATAAAATTCTTTTGATTTTTATAAAATGGTTTTATTTAGATTATTTTTTAAAAACTTTTAGAACTTATTGGTTTTACTTTATTAAATTTGATTCAAAAATAAAAAAATTCATTATTAATAAAAAATTTCTGAGAATTTTATTTTTTAATTTTAATTTCTTTTTTATTAATTAAATTAAAACTTATCCATGTTTTTTTTTTTTTTCTACTGTTATTATATTAAATCTATTTAAATTATTGAATCATAAACAGGTCAATTTTATATTTTATGCCAAGTTAAATTAAATGATCTTAGTCCTCAGGGTTAAATTCCTTAGTTATTTCATTAATTAAGACTGGAAATTGGTTAGGGTAAGTTTTAAGTCTTTTATTTATCTTAGCTATCCAGTGTTGTTTGTTTAGTAGTAGCCATTGGGATTCAGATTGAGTCAAGGTTTATATTAAGAGATTCTTTGGTGATATTTTTTTACTCCTCAGACCTCTATTTACTTATAGTCTACTGAGGCCCTTAATTCATTAAGAACCTTGTTGATCATATTGGTGATTCTGATAGGAGAGACCAAATCAAATCCAATAAATCTAGGTTGAGTTTGAAGCACAATGGTGGCTGGTTTAATTTTTTTTTTCAGTATATGTATTTGATGAGTTTTCTTGAATATTCTTCTCAAATTTTCCTTTTATTTTAATCTTAGAAGCTACTGAAGCCTAAGATTTTAAAACTGGGACAGGTACAAGTCTTAATTGTTAGTTTAATGTTTGTCATTCTAGGCTTTCAAGACATCTCATAATTAAATCCAAAGAACTTTTTTGGTGAATTTATTTCTTTTTTTTTTTCTTCATATTGTTTATAGAAATTTTTTTATTAATTCTTCTTGATAGTTATTATTAGTTTAATTTTCTTTTCATTTGAGCTTTTTGTGGTTTTTTTTTTCTTTTATGATATTATTTCATTTATTAATTTAATTATTTTTTTAGTTGATTAGTAAGAAATTATAAGGAATAGAGAGGTGAAGTTTATAAGTAGTTGGATTGTAAGAAAGGGCTAATTTGTTGATTGTCTTTTGTTTTTAGTTTCTATACAAAAATTGGCGATTTGTAAAGGTCACCTGAAGCCAACCCACTTGCTGTACTTGATTCTTTCTTAAGGTTACATTTAAAATCCCGTTTTAAAATATTTTGAACTATGCCAATCATTAATTGATGATAATGATTGTAAGGGTAAATTTTTCATGAGATTATCATATGAATGATAAGTTTTCTGGAAGTCAAATGATAGAAAGAATAATGATAATAGTTTTAATAAAACCAATGAGTACAGTCATGATAATAATAATAAACAAAATCATTTTTTTTAACTGTCTTTCCAAAAATCCTAAAAATTTAAAAATAATAATATTACAACTTGACTATTTTAAAAAGAAATGTTGTTTTCACCTTTAAAGAGATAGTAATAAGATCGGAAACCTAATATGTTTTTTTTTTTTTGATTAACCAAAAAACCATGTTTCCATTTGCAATTTCTCTTGAATTTTTGAATTTATAAAAACTTGATTCAATTTTTTAAAGTTTTTTTTTTTGTTGGCTAAGATTTTTCAACTGATGCGATCCAATCTAGATAATTCTGACCAAATTCTTTTGCGATTTCTTTAATTTGTTGACAAGGCAAACCAGCTGATTTAATGATATCTTCTAAAAACCAACTTTGACTATAATATTGAATCAATGCACCATTAGAAAATTGAATTTCATAATTTTCATTATTTAATGCCACTTCAACTGATTTAAAACAAGTTTTACAACATTCTCTTAGTGGTACTTGATTAAGTGAATCCCATTTATCTACAAATTTACTATTTTCATCATTTAATGGAACAAGTGAGTTTTGGGAGGTTAAGAGTTGGATTGAATAATCATCTTTAGGTGTTGATGTTAAAGAAGATTGATGATGAATTGATTGTTGATGATCAATTTGATGATTAGAATTTAAATTGATGTTTGAATTGGAATCCAACCAAAGACGGTTGAATGAGTTTTTTGATTTTGAAGATGGGGTGATAATTTGATTAAAGTGAAGTTGTTTAAAACGTTTATGAAAAATTGAAAAGGTAAATTTTGATTTTTCTTGAATGGGTAAAGTAAGGGTTGATGATCTCTGAAGGGGTAGACCGGATGAGTTTGAGCTCTTTAAAGGAGGACGAGATGTATGATTTCTTTGAAAAGGAGTATGAGGTATATGAGTACTCTTTAATGGGGTACCGGGTGTAGGTTTTCTTTGTAATGGAGCACCAGTTGAATTGATTGTTTGTAGTGAAAGATTAGGTGAAGTTGAAGTTTTGAAATCAATGGTAGAAGGGTCATTAATTTCTAAAAGAGGGAGATTTGTGATATTTTTTTTTATTTGTAAAGAAAGATCGGGTGTGGAGGATGATATGATAGATGATGGATTGATTAAAGAAGTTTTTTGTGATTGAATAGGAGGTGTTGGTGATCTTCTTAGAGGGTTACTGGGTATTAAATTTTGTTTTAAAGGTATGGCAGGTGTTAGTGATCTTTTTAAGGGTGATCGAGAAGGTAATGAAGGATTGATTGAGGAATGAAATTTTGAAGAGTTTTGTTGATTTGATATGATTTTAGAAGGGTTAGAATTAGAATGTTGATTAAAATGTTTTTGAATTTTGAATTTAATTTTTTGAAAGAGGGATTCATGATGAGAGTTGAGAGGAAGGTTAAGTTGAGATGATGATGATGATGATAGACTTTGATTTAAATTATTAATTTTATTGGATTTAAGATGAATAAGTTTAGGGTTTGATGAGGTATTAGGTGAGATTGACATGATTGGTGAAGTTTGAATTGATGATGAAGTGATGATTTGAGAAGTTGGATGTTTATCTTTTTCAAAGATTTTGATGATTTTGATGATGATTTGTAGTGTGATTTTGATGATTTTGATGATGATTTGTAGTGTGATTTTGATGATTTTGATGATGATTTGTAGTGTGATTTTGATGATTTTGATGATGATGATGATGATGATGAAAAGTGAAAAGTAAGGCAATAAAAGTGAGTAAGATGATGATAAAAAGAAAAGAGAAGAATTAAATGATACTAACCGATTAAATTTAAACAAGATTGATAATTTAATTTAACATTAGATTTTTTATTTTTAATGTTAGAGTTAAAAGAATTAGGTTTATTTGAAGGATTTATATTTGAAGGGATAGAATTGATAGCCGTATTAGTTGAGATTTGAATTTGAAGTGAATTAGAATTTAATTTATTTTGTAAATCTAAAGATAAAGATGATAAATTTGATAGATTATTAATTTTTAAAGGAGATTTTTGATTACCGAATAAATTTTTAAAGTTTTCTAATCTTTTTTTTTCTTCAAGTTTTAATAATTTTTTATTTGGTTTACGAGTGATTGAAGGTAATACTAAATGTAAATGACGAGGGATATTAGGTATAAATTGATCATCTTGATTGATTTCGAATTTAGATTTTTCGTATAAAGATTTATGAGATATGAAATGATTTTTTGATGATGAATTAGTTAAAGGTAAAGATTTAGTTGAAAGGTTATTATGATTAAAATTTTGAAAAGGATTTGAGATTAAATTGATTGGAAGACTAAAAAGAATGAATGAATGAATGAATTAGTTTTAAATGAAGAAATCGATTAATGAGATGAAGAGATAATTACTTACTTGATTTCTTTAGTTGAAAGTCTTATTGGACGTTTTTGAGATTTTGAGAGAAAAAGATTTTGATTTGAGTTTGGAATTATGATGACAATTTTATTAAAGATTACATGATTTTGATTTTGATTTTGATTTTGATTTTGAATTTTTTGAGAAGATTGAATTTGTTGATGATTTTGTTGATGATTTTGTTGATGATTTTGAAATTGAAATTGAAATTGAAATTGATTTTTATTAAATTGTTTTAAATTTGATTTTGATGAATTATTATTTTTAATTTGATTATTAATTAATATTGTAGAATTTGATGAAGAATTTAAAGAAGAGCATAAAGAATTTGATGATTGATTTTTGATAAAATTTTTAAAATTTGAATTTTTTGAATTTTTTGAATTTTTTGAATTTTTTGAATTTTGATATCGATTTAAATTTAAATTTAAATTTGAACTTAAATTTGAATTTGAATTTGAATTTGAATTTAATTTGAACATATTTTTTTTAAATTTTTATTTTAAAGAAATTTAAATTTAAAATTTTTTTAAAAAATTAATTTTGATAAAATTTTTAAAATTTTTAAAATTTTTAAGATTAAAATCAGTTAAACCTTAATGAGATCTTAAAACTTAAATTTTTACATTTAATTTATCTTTCTTATTCTTAAAAATTAATAAAAAAATTTAAAATCTTACTTTTACTTCTTTAACCGCTCATCAAAAATAAACATTCAATCAGTCACAAATTCGACCTAAAACTTAACAGAAATCAATCAAAATCTAAAAAAATTCAAATTTTTAATCAACAATTCTTATTTGAGTTTAAAAAGAAATTTTGAATTTTTAAAAAAATTATTTTTAATTTATTTTTATTAATATTTAAAATCATTTTAAAACTCACCAAATAAATTGATTTGAAGTTTTTTTTTTTTGATTTTTTTGGGGTTTTGGGTATATTTTTATATCAATTACAATTACTAATTCAATCAAACTCATCACTAAAATTACCCCAAATTATCAATTATCATCAAACAAACATCTTCATCAAATCCTTAATGGAAATCAGGAAGAATATGACTCACTCCAACTTAACCCAAATCTCACAATTTAGAATATGAACCTATCAATCAGTCATCACAATCATCTTCAAAATCATTTTGAAGATTTTTAAACTCAATCCTTAACTCAAACACACAAAATACATACCAATCAAGAAGAATGATTACATCAACAAAAATTAGAACATGAGCATATGCTTAAGTTAAAACAACAGCAAAACAATCAGGTTAATTCTCAAGCACAAAGCCTAAAGCAAATAAAAACACATCTGGCCCAATAAATTCAAGAACAAAATTTCAAAATTCATTTATTTTTTTTTGGAATGAGGACAGAATTCATCAATTCTCCAAAATGATCAGAAGTTTTCATATTTATTTTGTCAATTTGAATAGAACTAAATCAGGATTTATTCCTTGCGGACATTTTTTTTTTCTCAAGACAAATTAAATTAAAAAAAAACAATTTTCTCCAATTAAAAGAACTTTCATATTAAAAACAATTGAAATTAAATATAAGGCTTTAATGACTATATACAAGTTATGTTTGTTATTTAATAATTTCTTAAATAGAACTAAATTTTGTGAAATTTTAAAATATTAAGTATTCTTTTGATGCCACTGGAGGTGGTGGCTTATAAATGCAACTCCAGTGTCATAATCTGACTATGGAGGTGAGTCAAAACAATTTCTCATGCCTATACATTACTAATTTGGTTTTCTTAACAGGTATATGAGTTAATTAAAGAAATCAATATTAACAATTGTAGGGCATATAGTGTTGTAATGTAATCAGTGAGTTTTCCTAAAACAAATGTGGAAAATTATGGGGAAATTACACAAGAAGAAATTGGGGTACTCACAGAACCTTTATGTTAAAAAACCAGTAATTCAGACAGTGAAATTTGGAAATCATTACCCAGAGAGGTGATGGGAAATTGGCAAGACAATCCCAGGACTATCCAGAGTCAACAAGAAGGTAGTGGGCCTACTCACCATGTCACAAGCCCATCACATATTAGTCATTGTAATTCTGTCAGTCAGCATAAGAAAAACACAATGTGATTGCAAATTCATGAGTAACATGAATACCAATAGGCAAAAGGTATTGTCACAATTAATTCTTATGTTACAGAAAAGTAAGGATCAAGCTGATGAAAGAGATAGGATACAAAGATCTTGGGAAAATGAAAGAAAAATTTTGATGAATGAGAAAGAAGAGGAACATCACTTATAGGATGAAGAACACTGACACTATGATCAAATGAACATGTACATGATGGCCATGTTGTCAAAATTGACTGGAATCCTGTTGGATGAGCCACCACCAGATTTTCAAATGGTGGAATAGTTTTTCTAATACTTCTTGTGAGTGTATATGAATTATATTTTTAGTTGATTTTAAAAAATCCTAATTATTAAACAGGAAATTTGATATCATTTCAATTATCTGAAGTTAAAAAAAAACCCTGGGAGTGTTTCTAAGTATTTACATGTGAAATTTATTAAGATTAAAGATGATTTTAATCAAAAAAACATTCATTGATTTTCTTATCTTAAATTTTCTTCAAAATATGGAAATTTCTAGTATTTTAATTCTCTTAGTATAATATTTTAATAATAAACAAAACCTGTATTGGAGAAATTTTAAATTACAATAGAATTCTATGAAAAAAAAAAATATGCAGTTTTTTATTATTAAAGTAGTGTAAAATAATTTTAATAAAAATAAAATAATATATTTTCACTTTATTTATTTCAATTTCAGTACATAATTGAACAAAAATTAACAAATTAAACCTAAAAAAAACCTTTTCCTTTCAAAATCCTTTTTGTGATTTTGTTTATAATAATTATTATAAGGTCATTTATTTAATTTTTTAAAAAAAAATTAATTTAACTAAATTTCTCATATGAATGAACCACCATAATCCTTCAATTTCCAACATTGTTATCAGTATAAAATTCCTCTAAGTGAAGAATATTGTGATCCTTTGAGATATGACCACATATCCAAAAAGGTCAAAAGAAAACTTTATAATAATTATACTCTTAATAATTATCTTAAAGCCAGTGAAAATGCCATAAATATGCAAAAACTTTGAATTAAATCAGAATCTAATGAGTAAAATTTTTAAATAAATTACACCATTAGATTTCTAATGGTAATATACACATATATCATTTTTATGGCATATCTGTAAAGTCAATAATTATTGAATAATAAGTAATAATACCCTAAAAAAGAAATAAAATCTTATTTAAATCAGAAACCAATATAAAAACATTTGAGATAAATTTCACCATTAGATTCTTCATGGAAAACTAAACATAAAGCAATTTTATCTAATTTTTCTAAAGTTAATACTTAATGAATTAAGCTGAATATATGCACTTTTTTGGTTAGTGCATACATTCATGGTTTTTAGCTAATATCTCTTGAAATGAAAATGATATAGAGTTAAACAAAAAATAAATTTAACACTAAATTACTTTAGGAACACATATATGAGCTTTCTTTGACAAGTTATAACCTTGTTTATAACTTGTAAGGGTTTATTGAACAAAATTGCTAAAGCTATTGACCACTTTGTTTTGTAAGTGGTCAAAACTTAAAACAAAGTGAATATTCAGGCTTTACTAGCTCATAAGTGAAGAATTATGTATTTTTTTTATCATAATATTCAAGGTAAAACCCCTTGAAATCAAGGTTTGAAATTTAAAATATTGAATTTTGACAGAAAAGATGAGATACAAGAAAAAACATCAAAAATAGAGTTTTAATGATGTAATAAAATTCTCTTGGAAGTTTAATAAGGACATTTCAATCTATAAGAATTCACTATCTGAATAACTCTAGCTTGTATAACTTAGAATTTATTAATGATCAAAGTTTAAGCTTAAAATTGATCATTTATGATCACTCACAGTAATCTTATTTTAAGTTTAAAGGTTATATAAGTGATATAACTGGTGAATACTACTAGATTCTTATTAATACTAATGAAATAAACAAATTTTAGGCTTCTTCCAAGCCTATGATGTCATTAAATTTACAGTTATAGTGATAACTCTGAATATTGGCCTAATAATGAGATAAGATGGTTTGATTATGATGTAATCATCACTAAACCTTAAAATACTGATCATTTCAAGTGGATAACATCATTACACATCTACTAGAATCCTAATGGACTCTAGAAGGGAGGAATTTACTATAAATAGAGCTCTTTTTACTTTATTTCCCCCTCAGACACATCAAAACAATAAAACAATTAAATCAAAAGTTAAAATCTTTATTCTTTATATATAAATCTTTTATATTATCAAATACCAAAGTTAATCTTTATTATAATCATCAATCTTGACTTGATTACTCCATTTTTTTTATAAATTTTTTTTTTTGTTATATTTCTCTATAAATCTTATTTTTCACATAAAATTAAGAGTATTTGTAATTTCTCTTATTTTATTTTTTAAATTCAATTTAAATAAGTTTTATTTAAATTATTTTGCATAAAATCTTTCAAAATTATTATATTAAGTGTTCAAATTAAGTTATTTTCTCTTATATTATAATGATTTCTCTCTACTATTACTCTTAATAATTCTTTAATCAATATAAATAGTTTTCATATTAATATATAACTTTAATATTAGTAATATGATTTTTATTAATAAAAAGCAATTCTTCATGCCTTTAATATTTGTTGGTAACAATAATAAAGTGTTTTTAAATATATTAATTATCTTATATCAATATATTTATTTATTATATTATTTTTTTATAATATAAATTATATTATTATATTTATTTAATAATATAATTATTTTTATGCCATAATTATAATAAATCTTTATTA